>JAUJYT010001653.1:0-10869 GCA_033996565.1 Nanhermannia nana
TCCAGATTTCCCAAATGAGCCCAAAACTCTTTAAAGGATTTAGAAAATGATGACTTTTTAAAATTTATAAATACTGATAATGATTATGACTTTTAAATGCAAATTTAATATACACCATTAGTAAGTGTGGATGTCAAATATACTAAAACCTCTGGATAAGGTATAGGTTTGCATAGGGTGTACACCCCCGCCAAAAAATCGTACCTTGATCCTCCCTTTGAGATTTTGAAGTTTTGTTAAAATGTATCCCTTGGTCCCCCTCTGATATTTAAAAAAATATCATTTGATTTTGATTAAAAGGTTTGACAAAAACCGAAATGACACCTAATTTTCAATTTTTAAGCATAAAGTCTCATCTCTAGTTATTATTAGTTTGCATAAGTATCGTTTAGATTTAACCATCAAATTGATTAACCCATAATCTTAAGATTTAGTGATGATTCACTTCACGAGTACTATTATTTAGGTTATGGTTTAATCAATACGTATCACTTAATTATAGTGGAATTTAATAAAATTCTTTCATATTCTAACAGGAAATTCAAAGGAATATTGCCTAAGAAAATAGTTAATAAAAAGCATATATTTTTGCTGTCCGCCAATAATTTTTGATGAGTAAAATGGTCCGCGACGTCGAAAAGTTTGGGAACAAATGATATCACGCACTGGAGTTGTAGTTTCTAAACTAAGCCTATATTTTTTTATAGTGATAATATCTTTTACAAAAAAGACTTTAACCTTTTTTATCTCATCGAAAGTTATATGACGTCAAAAACGATTGATAATAAGTTATTAATAATTACTTTGTAGTTAATTAGAGTTATACTGTAGTGCATGTGCTTTAGAAAACTTTTGATAACTGTTCGATTTTCAATATACAGTTAACTTTCTCTTACTTGCTATGATTTTTACAAAGTAATAGACGTATTGCTTGAGAAATGAAAGCCCTGTTATTCTGATGCTATTATTGCCAATAATTTAATATAATATATCTATCTGTTTGTCCATAATCCAAACCAGTGATACCCAACCGTTTGACGCGTGAATACCAAATCGAAGATTAAATTAAATAAACAATAAGTTTCACAAAACGATTGTTTATTATCTAGAGTGGGATTTTTGTATGAAAACTTAATTTTCAGTTCATAACTAACAAGTGAAGTAAACCACTACAAAGAAACAGATTTGAAAAACCACAACCTTATACCAAATGATGTTTGAAATAGGAATTGAATGCCTTTTCTTCTTTAAATTCTTTGATTTATGGTTATCTATAATGTAAGAAAAGAAAGTCATTAAATAATATATTAGTGACTCTAAATTTTCAGTCTTTTATTGTTTCTAAATTCCTAAATGGAAGAACTAATTTTCTGGAAAAATTATTCAACTTTTTGTTTAATAATAAGCTTTAAGAACTCAATTTATAGTCTAAAACTCATTCAAACATTTAATGATTATTTCCCATAATTTATTCTCTTTAATGATTTTGACTCAAGTATTATCGTTTTCATAAGGAAAATAATTACTCTTATTATACACACATTGAGACAAAGCTGTGACACAACTACTTCATAAATAAATAACAAATTGTTTATAAAGTGTGTATCATAATTCTCTATACACATAAAAATAATTTCACCTAAAATGCATACTAGAGGTTACCGATTGTCTGTTTCGTTCTATTAGCTGTATTGTTATATTGGTTAAATTCTAGTATAATTCTTTATTTCTTTATATTAGACGTCTTGACATATGTCTGTCTAACACTTGTAATCTCTCTGCACAATATTAAAACGAGTCAAGTTACTCGTTTTTAATTATATCAAACAAATTTTTATAAATACAACACAAGAGAGCAAAGCAAACAATCGGTAACGTATTCACGTTAAATAAAACCAATGGGTGCCAATGAATAAAACAAGGAGTACAGTAAAATAAAATAGCAATGTTATCGAATTATCAGACATTCTTACTTCAAATACTGGATTCCTTTATTAAACATTTCAGTTAATTTTCAAATCAAAGTAAACAAATTAATATCAGGAAAGGTTCTCGTTTTAAAAAAACGTTTTTATCAGCCAACTCCCTAATGAGAGGATAACTGAAGCCCATGTTGAAAACCAGTGAGATTTTTACAGGAATTTTTCGTTTTAATAAAGTTAATAAAAATAAAAAATTACAGAAATGTATTATTTTTCAAATGTAAAAAATTCTGGAATTAAATGTTTGTAAATAACGATTCTTTCAGTTTATTCTACTGTTAGAAATGAATTAAATGGCATTTTTTCAATAAGTATTTAGTTAGAGTTAACACAAAGAAGTTTTTAATAAACAACTGTATGAAAATTGGTGTCTTCTTTGATTTGGGCTTCAGAGTAATTTTGATCACATATAATAAATAATGCTGAGCAGGTTCCGATTCCAGAGGTTTTGCACGAAACTCGAACCTCTGTATATAAAAAACCTTAATCGAAAATTTAAAACCTTAACCTGAGGCTCGAGTTCCAGAGTTCTGCCTTTTATTATGCTCAGCAGTAATAATAAATGACTGCATTTCAAAGTTTAAGTTTGAATTTACTCTAGATTTTGATAATTTTTACCTTTTAAAAGTTGACATTAATTAATAGTTTCATGTGTTTGATGTGTTGACATCAATGTTTATATATCCGCAACTCTTATATTTAGTGCTACGTTCAATTTGGTTATCTTTCACTTTCGACTTTCTATCCAGTATTTTAAATTCTAAAAGGACTAATGCACCGATCGATGGCACTTTCATCGGTTTTTTCCTTTGTGGACTACATTTAAATGTTGGCAGACAACTAAAGAAATGAAATGAAACCCATCCTTAAGCTGATAAAATCTTCATCTATTCTGCAATATTTAGTGCTTTCACTTGAAAGTTTAATATATTGGATCCATTAGATAAGAGTGTGTTTTTCATATCCTATTACAAAGTTTAAAGCTCAATATTGAACTAAACTTAATGACATAATGTGTATCCCATTTTAGCTGAATGTCAAATACATTTCAATAATATGTTTAAAATAATTCTTATTCAAATCTTGACAAATGATTTGAGTATTTTGTTGACAAAACCTATTTAAGCCAATGCATGATTTTAAAGCATCTTAAGAAAACTCGATTCGATTCTTGACTCAATCCATTTTAAGACTATGAATCCACTACTTTTTGAGGTAATTTTCTGATCTTTTTTAAAGAGAAAGATTCTTTTTTTACAAGAAGTTGTATGTCATAAACCACTACACTTAGTCTTCACCTTTCTTCTGAAGTACTCTGATTTTGCTCTGACTGTAGTGTGATCAGTGCCTCAGTCAAGTCTTTCTTGTGTTTTCTAATAAAACACTATAAATTAGCTGTAGTTTGTGTACATTTAAAAGATCATTTATAAATCAAATTGTTTTACTGAAAGAACAATCAATTTTATTTTACATCACAGACTCTCACAGTTATCAGCAAATTAGAGGTGGGCATTTTTAGACTTTAAACTTCGACTTTAGACTTATTCTAAAGTCTAAAGCTATTTTAGATTTTTAGACCTAAACAATATTTTAAAATACGCTCAATATTTAATAATCTGAGAAACTTTTGAAAGTTTTGAACAAATATTCCCTTAATTTTTAAAGAAAATGCAATAATAAAGAGTTTAAAATTATTTTTGGAATAAATATGAAAAATGAGCATTTTTTATATCAATATCAATAAAGATAAATTTTTGGGTCTAAAAGTCTAATCTAAAGTCTAAAACTTTAGACCATGTCTAAAAAGGCACGTGTCTCACCACTAAGTAACCGATTTTTAAAAAAATTGACCCCAACAACCTTATACCAAAACATGTGCAAAACAGTGATTTAAATCGGCGGAGTCCAAGAAGCCTATTAATCATAGTGACTATATTATCTCTCATTACATAGTAATGCATACTTATTTTCACAGTACATAAGATACAAAACATATACTGTAGATTTATAGCTAATTCCTGCATCTAAACGTCAATTATTTATTATAAAAAATTTTCGAGTCATTTAGTCTTGGTACACACATTTTTGCAGAGTTGCATTAATCCATCTCTACAGCAGAGATGCTCAAGGTATGAAGCTCCAGGGATGGGTACTATTTTGAAAAAAATTTACCTTGGTTCCCCCTTTGAGTTTTTTTAAGATTTTTTGAAAATTTTATCTTGGTCACCCTTCCATGGCAAAACTCCAAAAATCCATGGAGGGGGTCTACAAGAAGGCTTTTAGTCTAGGTCTGTTGGCATTAAAAGTTTGTCACAATTTGAAAAGTTGTCATACTTCTGGACCCAAAACAAAAAAAAATTCTAATTAAGTAAACATTTATTTTAAATAATTATGAATAACGCAATGGTTTCAGTGGTTGTCAGCGTAAGTAAAATTAAGTCTTATGTTCATTTACAAAGTGCTATATTTGAGAATACGACCCGACAGTACATAATTTGTCAATTCTTTTGCAGATTCGCATTTTATCCTCTAAATCAAAGGCATCTCTGGTGTGTTTTTATGTCTACTCTCAAGTGACCGTTTACTTTATACATAGTATATCATCTTCTTTATCACCTCAACATTTATCTTTATTTAATCTCTGACCAAAAGCTTATTAAAAAGTTTGATTCTTGCCCTTTACTATAGCAAAAATGGTTTTATTAATCATTTTGATGACAGAATAAATTAAAGAAATATGACTTCGATTATTTTTGGTTCTAAAGAAATCCTTTCAAATGAATTTTGAACCTTTAGTTAATATTCTCCTAATCTGTAGTTTCTATCAGAATTCTCTATTATATACTGTACTATTCCATTGGCAGACTTTTAGATGAAAATAATGTCTATCATTAAAAACGGGTATTATTTGATTTTTTATAGTCTTTATTTATTCAATTTACAAAATATTATACTATTAATACATCAAATTGAAAAATAGTTATGAATTTTTATTATAGGTTATGTCAGATACTGACAGTCTCATAGAAGAAATGATGTATAGTATGTACGCAACGGCTTAAAGAACGTTTGATAAGCGTTAAAGTTTTGTTCATTTTTAAAAAATAGGTTTTTTAAAGAAGACATTTGTATCAATATTAGAAATGCCTCGCAATAGTGAAAATCTCTTAACAATGTTCGGAGAATTTTAATACAGCTAATAAGTTACATAACTGAGAAAAGATTGACTTTTAATCAAAACAAAATTTTCATTTATATAATAATTTGTACGAGTGGTATCCGAATTGGTTTGTACTGTTAACCTAATAAATAGAATGTTATGATATGCTCGGAGGAAAATATGATTCACAATAATGTCGAGTTCAGCACTGAACGGAATTTATTAAATGAAATTTTTCTTTTGATTAAAATGTTTAATTATTCTTCAGTTGCGTTACCATTGTATTAACGAAATTGACAATTCTATAGGATAATTCCATTGGCAACGTTTTGCATTATTATAGAGAGTGCTGCGTTAATCAAATATGATTTCGATTTTAGCTTTATTCTGTATAAATAATAATTCAAAATATTCAAATTTCATTTATACAGTTACTGTTTATTTTTTAAACATAAAATCTGAATTTTAGTTTTGCTCTAACTATTATGCCCATCGTTTCTACGCTAGACTAGGAATCAATTAATCTAATTTTGCATATTATTTAGTTTACACTAACTTTTAAAGTGAAAGCTTTAGTAAACTAAAAAATAATAAATATAAATATAAGTGTAAACCAATAGTTCGTTTGTAAATAAATATCCATTTTAATGTTTAATACAATTCTTAGCATTTATTTATATGCAGAGTATAATAATTTAAAGAAAAATTGCTTTAATAATTACATCAAATAATTGTCACCAGAAGATCTCTGGATAAATTTTAATTAATTATGTACAATATTTTATTTAATATCTTTCAATCATAATTTTTTAATCGGTCTTTTATTGATTTCTCTGAAAACACCGAGTCCTAACATAAAACCTGTTATGGTTTGCAAAACTGAGACTGAAATCTCTTTCCAAGAAAAACTTAGCAAAGAATTTCATAAAAGCATTCGGTTCCTAAATATGAATTACTTTTGATATCAAATGAAAGCAAAACAAAGAAAGCGATTCTAAAGGTTAACTTTCTGAACTCGTGAACAAAGTATTGTTTCGTTAAGGAATTTCTTATTTATTGAGTCAGATTGTCTTCAAATAAAGAATTTTACTAAAAAAATATTTCATTGATCGAACTTTCATAATCTCATTGCTTGATCTGCTTCTGCTATTGTATTACATGTCCTTTATCACTAGTGTAAGCTTCTCCTTGTGTTATAACTAGAATCAAATAAGTTTATTCTGCGTTTATGAGTATATTTTAATTATTTCAAACATCAAATACTAATCTTTCAAATAATTAATATAATAAATATTCATAAATAAATAAAGTTTTAAATTACAACACTATTACTATTGATATAACATAATATACTATAAACACATAATACTGTATGAACAGAGATTCCGTGAAATTCTCACTTATTCTTGCCCTTTGATTGGTAAAACTGATGAGACTTCAAGTATGGCTTAAATCTAGTTTGTTGTCCTTTACCATAACAAGAGTGAGAACCTCAGGTGTTGATTGGATATAAGAATAGTGAATAAATATAATAGTGATTCATACGTAAAAATTAAAAATATTTTATCTCTAAATTATTTTCATTTTGAATGTATTCTCGATTCATATAAACGGCGTTTAAATACTATTAGTTAGCAAAAAGATAATTCTTAAATTCTACCCTTCCCTACAGTCAACTGTACGCTTTCATATACCATCAAAAGGTATTATTTGGGAATCGATTACAAGGATTACAACACCTGTAAGTTGACTTTATGTTTATGTGTAAAAGTGAATGCAAAATTATATTTTGGACAGAATATCTCTAATATTTTTATCACAAATTTGAATATTTAGAAGCAATTTAATAATTTTCATATAAATTGAGCATTAAATCTATTCAGTTATTTAAATTCAGATAAATATCTAATAAAAAAATTTGAAATCTGAATGAACTGCAACTGCAATCTACAGTGTTTGAATTTAAGTCCTACTGATATTATCTGCTCTTAAATTAAATAATATATTCTGCTCAACAGAAAAATAAAATAAATTAAATTTAGCATAACTTACTGTACATATAAGCTCACATTTACTTATATCTAATTTAGTATCAATTTTTTAGTCATTATTAAAATTGAAGTCTCTCTAAGGAATTAAAAAAATTATCTTAATTAGAGAGCCATAGCCAGAAATTTTCATCTGGGGGGAGGGGGGGGGGGGCAAGAGATAGAAAAATCTGAGATTTTACACTTTTTAAAAATTGCTACAGACCTATACTTAAACATTTTGAAATGCTTGTGCCCGCTTTGCTTTAGCTGGGTACGGCGCTGCTTAAATGTGAATTATTATTACTATTTTCAATTCTTTAATAATATTATTTTATTAAATGACAGAGAAAATGACATAATATATTAGAAATTGTATTAATGATTTCGTATTCTTTGTAAATGAAAAGATTTTTGGTTCTAATTTCCGTCTTATGAAGTATAGTCCTTTGCTTTGAAACTGTTGTTAAATCTGCGGTTAACAGCGGGTACACGCGTTGTAGTTCTCTTAGATGAATGCGGTTGGTAGTGATGTGCGGTTATAATAAATTCAGGGTTTGAACACCTTTATTACTATGATTTTATTAGTGGACTTTTTGTGCCTCAAGAGTTTCAACTGATTTATCTTCAACGTAAAGGATAATTCGTGCCCTGTGTGGTAATTGCACAAAATGTGCACCCGCCAGCTTCAGCTCCTTTGCTATTCTATGGTTATGCAGTAAAGCACATGTTAATACTACAAACACTGGAGAGTGTGCATAACCAATCCTTCCATCTGAGTTTACTACCAGTGCTACACCTGAACAATAGGATCTCTCTCTCTCTCTCTCTCTCTCTCTCTCTCTCTCTCTCTCTCTCTCTCTTCTATTCTCTTCTTTTTACTTTTCTCTCTTCTGTGTAAGGGTTGGGCAATTGGTACAGAAGAACTCATGTGTTTGGTTGTTAGCAAGACTACGTTTGGTTAGAATATAAATTATAAGTCACCGCATTTCATATCTTTAAACAGATGAAACTTGTAGTGTCTATCCATGAGATGTACACAGATTCGTGTTTGTGCTCAACTTTTATTCAGTGCTAATTTGAGTTGTAGTAACAAATTGGTTACTCTTGAATTGTACGGCTATTGCTTTAATTCAATAACATTCGTTAATTAGCGATAAAGTAAATGTTACTTTCAAAGTAAGCATAAAAGAATTCGATTGAATCCTTTCAAATATAATTAGTTTATTCAGTAAGTATTCAAATAAATTTGATTCAAATAATTCAAAAACTTTAACATTGAAGTTATTGAACTTATTTTGGTGTAATATAAACTCATTGGAACTGTTATTGACTGTTAGTATGAATTTGTTAATCAAACCATTCTTCTTATATGATATAACTATTGTATTATTTGTGACTCAACAAAAATCTTTATGTCTAACGTATAAGCGATGCAATAAAAAACTTTAATTTTGAAGAACTTATTCGTGAGACATCAGGCTGTAAGTGATGATACGATGCTATGCAATATCAAGCCATTTAACACCTCTCATGCATGTTATTAACTGATCAACCTGTGACTCTTCTTAAGTTTCTTTTAAGTTAAGTTTTTCTCAATACTTTTGCTTTATTCTGTGTATTTAACTATTGATTTTTTCAGGATAGTTAGGTTTGTGAACTAGAAATAGAAAGCAAACCCTATAGGGATGAGTGAGAGTAAAAGTGTAGCGAGAGGTTATTCCATCCTATAGTCTACTTGTTAGTGTTTCTTTTCATTCATTTCTAAGTATTTCTAATGATGAACTGACACATCTTTGTTAACTACAGAATATTTTTCCATTTTAAATCTGTTCGATTTCATTTGTTTGGGTTTTATATTCAAGTCTTTATATTTAAATTTTCAATTATAAGACAGGTTTATAGTCTTTTCCGCAATCATTCTTAAATATTGTATTTGTATTAACATTTGTTTATTAACAATAGATAACTAACTATATTATGAATTAATTTATTATTATTCAAAATTCATTTTAAACTCTATAGAGATTTGTTTCAACCGTTTAAGAATGTGTTTGGTAATAAAATTACTAAAACTTTCTCATTTTAGTGGCGAATATGAATTATATTGATTTGTTAAAAATATTTGCCTCATCTGGTCTATTGTCATGCTTTCAAACAAATTTGATTTGCGGCGATCATCAAAAATAAAAAGTGTTCAGTTCCCTTTGGAGCCCATCAGTCATCATCGCCTAACATCTGAAATAGGCTCTTCACAATCTAATATTAATAGGTAAGTGCAGTTATGAATAAATAAGTTATATCCAAATATACAAATTCTTACAATAACTCAATGCTGATCTCAAAAATTTAAATGCTAACCAGTTAATTTAAATAATTTCATCAAATCATAACATATGCAGTTTTGTCTTTTAAGAGGAGACTTGTCTCTAACAGGTCTCTAAGGCTCATTTAAGAGCCGTCGACCCCACAAGAATTTTATTTATTGATATTAAATTGCAAATAAATTAATAGCAAAAATGTCTAAAATAACCTAAAATCTTAACAATTCGATTGATTAAATATTTAAATTAAAACTATAAATTGATCTGACAAAGCTGCGCCAAATTTAAATATAATACATAAATAAGTAATTGTTGATAGCAATGTAAACTACATATACCGGTGTATTAGAAAATAAGCTATTCTTTCTTAATTTAATTTTGAAAAATGATTTTAATAAATCTTTCTCTAATAAATAAAATAATTCATTGTTATATCTTATAAAATTATGCTTTAATGTCTAATCATTGATTTTATTTGTACGCATCACTGTATTTTCAGGTATTAGTCATCCTAATAATACTTAATATAGTTATTCTAAATTATAAGATATGTTTCTAGTTCTCCTTAACCATTAGATCTTCAAAGAGCTCAAATCACTATTGCTTTAGAGCTAACTGTATTCTAAATTATTTTTAAAAAATAGAGTTTCAGAAATCATTAAAAAAATTCTTACTTTTCTGAAGGAATACATAGTTTATGCGGACGTAATACTCATAAAAACTTTAATAAGAATTCTTTATACATATAAAACATATAAACAATATGCTTTTTTACTTATTTAGAGTTGGAGTAAATTAAAAAAAGCCATTACATAATTGCATTGTGTATTATTATTTCAAAATCTACTAAAAAGTGTGAATAAGCATTAGTATCTCTTTTCTCTTTATGCTTAATATGTGATGTAAACATCAAAGTTCCATTAGTTGTGATAAAAGTATACCACCACTTTCACATTGAGCTCAATTACTATTACTAGAATTGTGTTGTATACAGTACTTTATCATATCAGTGTCTTGAGTTCTAAGTCGTGAGTAAAAGATCATGTTTTCATTTTTTGCGTTTTCTCAATTATAGGTTAATCATTTGCCCGCATATTAATTAGTAATACAGGTATTTATCTATATCTACGTTATCTTTGTAAGAATTATGTTAAATGAGTTAACATATGTTGAATATAATAATTAATTTGGTTGTATTTTATGGTTAATCTGTGGTAAATGAAGTGATTTCAGTGCCACTTTTCTTTCGATTATGTCTAACTGTAAGACATTCAAAATTTTAATTTGAAAAATGGAAAACTCGTTAAAAACTATTATTTTCTAGAAACACATTCTTTGAAATCTGACAAAATGTTTTATAAATAATTTTAATCTCG
>JAUJYT010001654.1:0-10866 GCA_033996565.1 Nanhermannia nana
AAGAAAGATTTGGTTAAATTACAATTTGGTGAATACGTCTCATTAGGAAAAGTGAGTCAACTTTGATTTCTAGCAGAGATGGGGAAGGGGGTGTATGGGTGGGGTATCCCCCAAGGTCCGAAATATTACCTTGGTCCCCCCTTTGATTTGTAGACCTACTCATAGATTTTTGGATTTTTACCACGGTATGGGGGACCAAGGTAAAAAATTTTTTAGAAATAGTACCCCCCCTTACCCTGGACTTTATACCTTCCCCATCTCTGGTCATTATAAGAAAGCTCTTGCTATTCAAATATTTTAATGATTTCACTTAAAAGATTTCAAATACAAATTTTTGTTACATAAAAGTAATGCATAAAAATCCTTTACTATAAGATTCTGAGAGGAAAATGAAATTATTTATATTCAAACACCTTTTTTTACATATTCAATAATCTTGTATTCACACTGTTATGAATCGAATTCATAGCTTAACTACTCATATGACACTTGAATAGACTTTTTATTTAAAAGGAGTGAAAATCTTACTTTCAAATAGAGTTTACTTTCAATAAACTTTTTCAAAATGAAATGCTCTGAAATTGAATTAAATTAAATAGATTTGAAAATTTTCAAACACTATAGAAATTATAGCATAAAAAACAACGTATAAAATGTATAATAAATTCTATGATACAAATGAGATTCAGTATGAACTGGAAATAGAGAGAAAATACAATAATAGACTTTTTTCGATTAATTTTTTGGTGTTGAGTCCAATTTCATCATTATTCCCATAAGAATATTATCTTTAGTTTCTTTTTATGTGGAAAAAGTTTTGTCTTATTCTCTCAAATAAGTATTTTTTCGCTACTGCACAAGTATTGCGAATATAATTAAAAGTTCAGCATTTATTTGAATGAAAATTGAATTGAATTGAATTGTATTAAAATTTATTTGTTTATCTACATATATATTATACATAATATGTTAGATTTTTGCGCTAAAAAAATATTTCTTCTATTTGAAAGAAGCAGAAAAACATATTGGATTGAATCGTAAATATTAACGTATTATTCTTGTGTGTGTTCAACGCAAGTGAAACTTCAATATTTACAAATCCAACTCTTTCACTGTTTTTCTATTATACTTTTGCTTTTAGCAAATTTATTTAGGAATAGATAACTAGGGTATGAATTGGATCTGCACTATAAATACGTTATATTTAGATTTTTTATTTGATTTTCAAGAATTCTATACTTTTTATTATTATTATTGTTATAGCAATGGTACTCCTGATGATACTGAAGTAAAAATACTATTTATTACGGTTAAAAAATAGGAAGCATCAAAACAAATGTCAAAAAAACTCCCTTTATTTCTAAGCTTCTGACCGCTGTGTCAAAATCAAAACTTTTTGACATATAGTGACAAAATTTTGAAGCTTCTGAAAAATTTTGACAACAATTTGGTTTCAATTTTTAGGGAGTTTTGATATCAGAATCACGAAAATACTATTTTTAATAAAAAAAATTTTGAATACACTCTGAATTGTTGTAAATAAAATGCGTAAAACTTTCAGAGGACTAACTTTTACATTGAATTACAAAGAATTGTAACTTTTAATATCCGTGAAAATCACTCAAAATCCCGGACTTAGAAATCTTTGGACTCACTTATCATTTAATTATAACGCCCTCAGTATGTTTTGAATGCAGTAATGAAGCTAGACTTTGACCAAAACACAAGTAATGCTTAATGAAATGCAACATTTAATGAATAGCTGAATCACATTCTCATAATCACGATTTTTTTTGTTCACTTAATCTAACACAGAATCACAGAATAAGTAGAATAAGACTATAGAACATTCTTTATTGCTAACAATTTTACCAAAAATAAAAATCTTTCGGAATTTTTATATGGATTTCTCAAAAATATTAATTTATTTTCCGAAAAAATAGAGACTCTAGTAACGAATATTGAATTAAGGAAATGGAATAAATCCTGTATACACTTAAGTGATGTATTTCTAGATATTTTTCTTGAGAAACTCATATATATGTCAATATATAATCCGAGAGAATAATTATATAAATAATGAATATATAAATAAAATCTGAATACAATGTTTATAAAATATATGTTATAATCGATAGACATGAGAGCCAATACATAATCGACATATAGACCGAAAAGCATTTTTTATTGAACATCAATTAATGGAAAGTCATAGAAATTATTTTTCTATTCTTTAATTTTTTCCCAATGGCAAGTTATATAAGATGTGCAAAAATTTCTATTAATTAGTATTAATTTTGAGTTTCCCTACTTTTAGTACCATTTATTAGAACTTTTTTAAGAAGACTTTATTTATCATTTCTCTATCGCTAACTTATACAGTGCTGAAAAACTTCATGATTTAAATGCTTAGAAGCCTTTCCTTAGAGTTTTGTTATTATTAAACTTCGATTTCCTAAATCCGAAAAATCTTAAATAAAAATTCTTATTTTGAAGCAAAGTTTACTTTAAAGCAATATTTGGAGGAATTTTCCGGAAATGTTAGTTCTCTGAGCACTAGATTTAAACATTGGATTAATCAGTTGATGCTCGTAATGATTGGAGACCAATATAAACTGTTTGGTTAGCTAAAGACCAACTTGTAATTATAGTTTATTTAGAGCCCAACAACTCTAGTTTATGTCAATAAAGTCTTTTGGTTTACTCTGACTTCAGATTTAATTTCTAGTAAATATTGAAGAATTCATCTAAAAAAGGCTAGAATTCTAATATCAAGTGATAAGGTCTCTCAGGTTCAATTTGAAAGCTAAACATACTGTATTTTGTTCAGTATAACCTCTATTCTCAAGCGAATATTTTTATTCTAAAATTCTGAGCAGAATCTGCTTCAAAATATAATTCTTTCGTCTTCAATGACTCTGTTAAGTATTATTGAAATTATTCTGTTTTTCGTGAGCTTATGGTATTATATTTTTGAAGTATAGAAATATATATTTATTTTGTAAAATTAGTAATTTATTAAATGAGAAAAATATTCATACATTAGAATTTAGGGCAACAATGAGTTTGTTAATGAAATATTACACAAATACTAAAATAAATAATATTTATAGAGTTTTTATTAGTATTTTTTTCACTGACTTCAAAGTTGTTCAAAATATTCAGTTTTTATAAGAGTTTTATTTTCTTTTATAGGTTTGTTATTTCGAGAACTGATTTAACAAAGTGTGCGATAATCGTTATCTTAAGAAATATGGTATTACTTCATAGGAATAGGCGTTTAAGCCTTAAAAACTCAGTATTTAAATGGTTTGTTATAATAAGAGTTGACTGTATTAAATGTAATCCAAACACAAATGTACTGAATCAGCAATGCTTTGTGAATAACATATAATGCATTTTAAGTTGACATTCGCTGTGAATAAATTTAACTCAGCATTTGTTCTGTTGTCCATTTATGTTAACACTCAAGACCTAAACAGTTAAGTTTTGCCACAAGAATAAAGTTCACATGTTTTTGAAACAAATTACCCCTAAAATAAAAGAAAATATCGAGACATTTGTCACAAATTGATTAAATAATTAGACAGGTCTCGCATTTTCTGATCATTAACAGCTCGATTCCCGATAATTATATTGATTTTTAGTTTTTCTAAATATAGATTTCACTGTTGAACATAGCTTTCGATTTATTGATTTATTGGTTTCTAATTTTCTACATCTTTTCTACCATTCATTCAAACATTTTGATATCGAATTATTTTTTAAATAACTTTTTGTAAACTTATAAGTATTTTCTTATAAGTATTAGACTTAATGAGAAATAAATAGATTTTTCTCAAATTTAAGAATTGACATAAAAATATTCAATTTCTCTGATATTTTTTATAAAATATTTAATTACTTGAAAAATATTTTCGAAATTTGACAGCAATTATGCATTTTCTTTAATAAATTCAATTAAAATATTTCTCTTTCAATATAAGCTTTTATTGAATAACTTTTTCTACAGTACTTTCATTTGAATCATTAATTATACTCAAAAGAAATACACACAGAGTCCAAAACACTATTAAAATAGTATATAATTTAACTAAAAAAAAGAAAAATAAATGAAAAAATTTTAAATGAGGGAAAATTTAAAATCAGCTTTAATTAAAGGTTTCACTTAATTAATTCTCAGGTCTTACAGATCAGAAAAATAATGTTAAGCTATTATTCAAATGAATGCCTTTCCCAAAGAATTTCTGTTAATTTATAAGTAAACTTAAAAATGTTAACCAAATTAATTGACAGACATTCCAAAACATGTTATTTTTTCGCCAAAGTTGACATTACTTTGATTTAGAGAAAGTAATATTGGATTTGTGTTCCATAGCATGCTATAAAAGCATTGCTTAGAAAACACATACAAAACATCTCAATAAAAGACATTTACTTTTAAACAGAGCCGGAAAGCCCTGAGCTTGAGGTTAAAAAAATTTGTTTTCAATAGTGGTGGAAAAAATTCATTAAATAATTTGAAAAATATATCCAAATTTAATATAAATTGAGAAAAAATATTAAACATCGACTATTCAGGCATTAACTGAAAAAACATCAAAACATGTCATCACAAAAGATGACAGTTTACTTACTTTTTTCATTGAAAAATGAGACCAAATTTGGAGCCGAAACAAGATATAGATTTAGATTAAATAAAGTTCACTTGTATTACAAGTAATACATTAGAAAGAGAAAAAACGAGACAAACTTTCCCTTATATACTATATATCCTAATAAACTATATTTCTTTTTTGATTTAAGATATCATTCAAACATTTCTCTCTATTCTATGATCGACTAATTCAGGTCCGACTTTCTCTATCCTTAACTATTATTATTAGTTGTATTTGCTGTCTGTCTCCCGCAAGAACTGGTGGCACATATGAGTGAGAGTTATGAAAGAGTCAAAAAAGAAGTGAATCAAAGTGTTTCGATCCAATTCTGTATGCTTTAAGAGTAGAGAAAAATGGTATTTTCGGTTCATGCGTACAAAATGCGTGCTTTATTCGGATGATAACATTCAACATTTTTAGGTTTTCTGCTTCTATTTTGTTGATCATAGAGAATGTGTAACTTCTAATCACTCTTTTATGCTGAGAATAAGACTTGATATCAAGTAAACTAAATATTCCTATAAGTCATATGTAATTATTATTCAATAATTGGAATAATCCTATCATTCATTAATTCAATCCTTTGGAAACATATTATTAGCCGAGTATTGGCTCAAATTTATCTCAATTAAAAATTTTAACTTGAATTTTGTATTTAAGGAATTTATAATTAGTGTTTCAAATATTTGGCTTAATATTCAATAATTCATTCGTGAATTATTGCTCAAAAGCATAAAAATCCTGCCCATAACTAATTCAAAACTTTAATTTTTCAACTAAATAGATGGCGAAAAAACGTTTTATTTGTTTAAATTTTCCATTCAATTAACCTAAAAACAGAAGAAGAATTCATGAATTCATTATCCGAATACTTAGTATTCTAAATAGTGTATAGAAATGAGGTTTAGCTGAATGAGAAAAGAAAGGAATGAATAGCATAGTTACTGAATCTGTATAACAATTTTAACAATCATTGCGAGAGAGAGAGAGAGAGAGAGAGAGAGAGAGAGAGAGAGAGAGAGAGAGAGAGAGAGAGAGAGAGAAAATGAATGAAAGTGGAGCTGATATATGCTTTGGAATGATTCCACATTTTCTTGTTATACTTTACTTGTTATTGTAAATCACTTGAGATTAACACACTTTATATGAATACTAAATGAAATGAGAATTCATTATCAACTATAATAAATGTTGGAATACCCTCTATAAGACTCATACCCAACAAAACGCAATTTATTTTAAATATGCACTGTTTCGAGAACTAACTTAGATCATAAATAAGAATTTCTGAGTAATAAGAATTTATTATTGCTATTATTTTCATTTCATTCAAAAAATATGTGTAAAAGTAGTGATAAAGGGATTGAAAATTTATTTCCTTAATAGAATTTTTTGGCAATACTCTAATATGAAATAATTCCTTGGAATTCAAAGATCTAAATCAAAAATTATTATTTTGTCAAAACTTTTAAGATACCTATAATACGAGAATTTTTTTAAAGCCCATCGAATTTTTGAAACCTGAAAATCGCTGATAAAACACGAATTAAGTTAATCTCAAGACTTCTGAGTTTAAAATATGCAGAAATTTTAATATTTCTCTCGATTTTACTATTTAGTAAAATTTTACTGAAATAAACACAAAAATTTGCAAAATTATTTGTTATCTAAATGGCTCGTGTTTTTAGCCTCAGCGCACACCACTAATATTTTTGAAATAATAAAAAGTGTACAATTTAACTGTCCTTTAATTTTTGCACTCTATTTGAAAAAACCTTTGACCCCCATTTGACTAATTTGATTGAAAATAATAATATTCACAATAAAACATCAAATTTCAAATTTGCTCTCGAAAATGCATATTAAGGCTCCCGAATCCACCCTAAAATGACGGATACCCCCTCCCGAAAGTCTCATCTCTATTTATTACATACTAATTATTGCATATTTAAAAATATTTCATTTTTTCAAGATTAACATTATTATCAAACATATTATACTTGTATTACTCGGTATTACTTATTAATTAATTACATATTTGCCGAACTTTTATTTAGTGATTACATAGACTATAATAATGGACAATAAATCAAATGACTTGTATTATATCTATCATCAAGAAGATTATATCTTTGATAGGAAAACACGATCATTAATATAAGAATATGTTAGAATCTATGCTCACAAGTCAATGATAAGTGAGTATCTTGTTTTTAGTGCATGACTGACCGGTAGTGACTTAGCTTCAGAAACATCATCACTAAAAGAATGATACTTGTAATTAGTTTATAGGCTTGAACTTAACCCTTATTCAATTAATTGGACTTAATTATCTAATTTTTTGTGGGAATACTTTTTTAAAGTTGTGAAGTTTTTTAAATGTTGAAAAATTCAATCGAAAACAGAATTTCAATACTGTATTAAGCGATACATTAATGAATTTTATACCGTATAAAATGCCTTATTTTGCATTTATTTGAATAAATAATCTAATGCTTAGTCATTAGTACAGTAGTAAGTAATATGAAATAAACTCTTCTGATTAGAACCACTTTAGTTATGTTTAAGTTAAGCTTTGGAGATATTATTCATTGAATTCATTTTAGTTAATGTCGACTTTATATCATTAAATGAATAGGAAATTCAATACAGGATATTATGCTAAGAATTAAAGGTCGAGATATTATTTGCTTTTCTATCCTTTATTATTAAGTAATGTTCATATTTTTAGTCTTTGGGTTTTATTAATGATGGTGACTAATTTGGTTGCTTTAGTCTATTCCTGACCTAAGGGTCGGCAGAGAACTAAACTAAGGGATGAAAAGTATTTGACGAAAAGTCCTTTAGTCCTAAAAATCTGTTTTTTTAATAAAATGTATGCGAAATATATTCTAAACAAACAATTTTTATTTAAAATTCTTGATACTATGGAATCATGGAATGCAATTAAAGTGTTATTTATTAAATTTTTGTTCTAAAGACTAACTGTATTTTTATAATAAAATATATTGAGAGAAATACTTGGAATATTACGCAAAATGCTTAAAATACCGACTAAGACATTAGTTTAGTCCTATAGTCATATCGGAACACTAGTATGTATACATGCTATGTATGCATATACACTAGAATGTATATTTTGTTTGGCTTATGTTCAAAGTAAATTATATGACTTTTGCGAAACATTAAGATTAAATCAATTTTGCATCAAAGTCTCATTAATGATATAAATGCAAATCAATAACAAGTTTACTCTTTTCTGCTTGTTTTGGAAAAAATAGCTTCAGATTTAATTTCTTAGAACTTCAGTCAAATGTAAGCTTCAAATCAATAGAAATAATACGAAACCCTTATATACAAAGATGAAACCAAATATCGGTATCGAATTTTAATTTATGTTTATTGAAAAGTTAGCTTAAAATATAAAATTGAAAAACTTTTTCCAACCAAATGATTCATTTTCTCAGAACTAACTTTATTATTGATATAACAGGTATTGATTTTCAATTAACTGTTAACACAAAGCTTATAGTGTATCGAAATGTAAGTCACAAAAAAAATTTAATTTGCAATTCAATGACAGATATACTCTTTTGATTCCTTATATTCCTTATATTCCTTTTATTCTAGTGAAGCCCTGTTATTCGTTGCTTACATTATAATTCAAAGTATTGTATAAGTGATTCTCATTTCTCTCAATCTATTCTTTTATTTTTCTCTCTCATTCCCTGAGCACAAGTCATAGTCTCTCAATAGTGAATGGGATTGTCATTGATGTAAAAATACAATGAATGGAGATCTTAATGTCTGAATATTTAACATTCGGATTTAGGGGAAAAATGTATAAATTATTTTTTATTTTCATGCATAATATTAAGCAAAATATCAATAAAACCAGATTTTATTTGTGTATAAGTTTTTTCATTCGCTGAGATTAAAAATATTTTGCAATAAAATAACTGATACTAATATTGATTGTGTGGTCCATCAAATTGATTGTATTTCTTCTCCTATTTTTTGGTACTTTTATTTGGTATAAATCTTTAGATAGAGTTTGATTTATAATCTTATAAGTTGTTAAACTATTTTTTTTCATCCAAATAAATCTAATTATGAGATCTATGTTAGGAATTAATCCCATAATTCATCTCAAATTTTAGGTCATTTAATAAAATTAAATTAGTGCTCAAAGTGGAGGAAAGACTTTCAGATAAGACAAAGAAATTGTTCAAATAATTTCTTATTTTTAAAATGTTTTCACATTTTATGGATAACTGAGAACACATTATGTGGAAAGAAATTCATTGCTTATTAGGTCTGACATTGGCTCGAATATTATCAATACTCGTGAGTAATGATAAATCTAAGTCTAGTTTCAGCTCAAAATAGAAAAACATTAGCTCTTAAATCAATTTTCAATTCAAAAAATATATCTTTCCTTTAAATTGAAATATCAATTATAAATTAATTAATATATAAAAACTTTCTTTAACTTTTCTCATACAAACTTAACAATACTTCAATTATATTACAAGAATTTTAATTATTTATTTCGAAAGAAAAATATTCAGAAAATTTTTATACAAATAATTATTTGATAACCAAAAGCAAAACTACTTTAAGGAAAATTCTTTATATAAGTTACTAAATACTAATATGTATGGTATGTATAACAGTCACATTTCTTCAATTTACCCATTTATCAAAACTGATTTTTATTAAGATGACTCTTCTTTACGGCTATGTCTTTGTAAGAAATATTAAGCTCGAGGTCGATATGAAATATTAAATATGCTTTACTTATAGAAATTCATACATAATTTTGATTATACCGTACAGTCAAAAAGAGAAGAGTCGTAGCAACGGGAAACTACCCGTTGCTAAGTGAATATCCAAGTGATGCACTCAATTTTGAATGATTTTTCACTTGTATTCTTATTTTTTGTTTAGTTTTAGTCAGTTTTGATTCAAATTTTATGTGAATTGTTGAGGGAAGATGTGATTCCCCACACACACAGTTTCCTATTCTATCCAATACTTCTTTTTTAGTCTGTACAGTACATCAAGTTCTGTAATGACATATTCCACGATTCATTCGTATATGATTTTGATCTAAATTTTATTCTACTTATTCTGTGATTACTATTCAACATCAATAAAACTTATGTCTTGTCTTTTTTAAGACTCACACTCGCACCCAATGATTAAAACAATAGGTTTTTTCAAAATTTATTGTAAAATCTAAATTCACGGACAGTTTCACATAAGTTATGGAATAACTTAATAATTATTAGAAGATTCGTATTCATGACTTTACTCAAACATGAGCCTGATTTACAACAAAAACTATTTGAAAATCAAATGAAAATATAAAAATTCTTTTCTTATACTCTTTTCTATATTAAATACATTTAGAGATCAATTCAACCAAAAAAACTGTTTATCATAACTATTTTTACATATAATCCGATTTTTATGTATTTTTTAAGCGCTTAGGCTTTTGGGCTCACCTGAACTTAAGAGATTAGCGAAACTGTTTCTGTTTCAATAACTTCCATATATTTAATTAATTGGCAAAAAAATCGCAAAAATAGGTCTTAAGTAAGTTTAATATTGCAATTACTATTATCTTAAAACAAAGGATTCATTAAAATATGAGAGAAGCAAAAGAGCAAAATTTTGATTAATTTTAGTCCCCTTTCATTCACATCATAATTCATAAAAACGCTTTACCTTTAAGTATTAAAAAAGGTATTCACTGTTATAGTAAGGATAGTAAGAAGTGTTTGGACGTAATATTTTCGCTTCAATACCTTTAATAAATATTTAATTTTTGGACTTATATATAAAGTTTAATAAGTTTTTATTTCCAATAGAAAATGGTTTAGAAAATAGGGGAAAATTCACATCAAATAAAATAACGATAATTAACATTATAATAATGAATAAAATAATAGTAATGAAAATCGGAAATTTATCCTAAATTTCTGTAATAAATATTGTGCTTAGAATTTGTTTTTACTCTAATTGAAAACATAAATTTTCTGTTACTATATATTATATATAAATTTTATTACATTTCTCAAAAAAACTAATATATAACAGAAGGACGGAAACAATAGAGACGTTAAAATAGGCTGAAAAAAGGCTTACAAATTGCTCGTTAGGCTATAAATTGCTTGTAGTAATGGTTAGCGTGAGATTGTTT
>JAUJYT010001655.1:0-10861 GCA_033996565.1 Nanhermannia nana
TATCGAAGCAAAACATTTAAAACATATATTTATTTTATTGTCAAAAAAGTGAAGGTTAAACTCAATTTATAAAATGATCATCAATTTAAATAAAGCAAAAAAATCTCAATTTATTAATGGAATGAAGTTTAGTTGTATTTCTATTGTTGAAAAACACAATTTACTAAAAATATAATATTAATTATCTTAAAATATGCACAAAAATTATGGATAAATAAATATATGTCTGAAATGTCATTTCAAGTAAGCTCTGCACGAATACCACATTCTTTTAATATGAATGATTCAAATGTGAACTCCACTAAGAGGTAAGATAAATATGTT
The DNA here is from genome assembly GCA_033996565.1 of Nanhermannia nana. Taxonomy (NCBI): domain Eukaryota; kingdom Metazoa; phylum Arthropoda; class Arachnida; order Sarcoptiformes; family Nanhermanniidae; genus Nanhermannia; species Nanhermannia nana. Next base: position 325 of record JAUJYT010001655.1, read on the forward strand.
GTATATGTATTTGATTTAATATTTATGACTCTCATAAACCTATGTTGTGATTGATTATGCCTTAAGTTTGGCCGAACCTAACCATTCATAGGTTTCAATCGACTAAATCTTGATCATAGACTCAATTATGAAATTTTAATTTTAATTTAATCAGAATTTTAACTGTATCTAAAGTAATGAAAATATTTATTACTTTAATTATAGTTAAATAATTTGAGATCTAATTTATTTATTTAAAACCAAACACTTTCCAGGAATGCATTGAACTTTTAGAGTAAAATACATTAAAATTTCAATTTTTAGTTAAGTCCTAAAATTTAATGAAATTCAGAATTTTTATAAATGTGTAGATCTATTCAACTTTGATTAATGTATTAAAAATAAATATAAAAGCAACTGAACAGAGAAGAGTTCAAGAGAGTGCAAGAGAAGAGATGCTAATGATCACAATTTGGTTTATGTTACACTTTATTCTCGCTTAGATTGCAGAATAGGGGCAATAAATTTAATTAAATGCAGAAATATATTATTTATCTTTAGGAACACTAAAATGCAATGTCTCAGAACAAAAACAAAATTAGAGATACTTTTAATATGTTGTTTGATATTGTCATTGACTTTGAGCTGCACTTTAGCTATTGTGCTATTAATTAAATATTGGTCTTCATCGTGTTCAACAAATAATTGTCCCATAAATTCAGGTACAGGACTAATATTAACTTTATTTGATTTTTTAAAATTTTGATTTTATATTTTTATTGCTCACAAAAGTCATTAATTACTATGAAAGCAAACTTTGATTAAAAGTTTTGATGCATTTAACTCATACATCAATTAAGTATACATTTTGAAAGTAAGCTCATGTCATCCATAACTCATTATGCAATTAGTGAGTCTTTCATATTACAAATTAAGTTTATCCCTAAAGAACATGTTTTATATATTATATTCATATTAGACAGTCAAATAAATTAGTCTTATATAATGGTAAGAAATTTATAATTGAAGTATTTTAGTAAACCCATAGATAGTATTCTTTAGTATCAAGAATTAGTACCGGTATAGGTTTGATGCAAACATAGAATGACTGTTAAGCAAACTTCGATCTCGAAGAAACTGAATTATAAATATGTATACGGAATAAATATGAAAGAGTCTGATACCTGTATTAGGATAAACAATAAACAAATAAACTAAATAAAAAAACAATATTTTCTCACAATTTTTGTTTTTGGGTTCTCAGCTATTAAATAGTAATGAAATTATTGTTTTCAATTGTGATTTATTTTGAAAATTTAGATAAAATTATTTATATCGGACAAACGCCTATTTTGACAGAAAAAAGCATTGACATTATTGACCTAAACTTTCAGTCCTTTTCTGATAATCAAAAGATTAACTCAATGATTATGAAATCTCGAGATTCTGTCGAATTACTTCGAAATACATTGAATATTCCATGCATTAGCGTTGGTGTCAGTATTAACGGCACTAATTTATGGGCTGAAGGTATTGGTTATGCAGATATTGAGAATGGTGTCAAATGTCATAAACACACTCGAATGAGATTGGCGTCTATTAGTAAACCCATCACTTCAATTCTGATCGGATTAATGATAGAAAATGGAAAACTAGAACTCGACGCAAATATAAATCAATATCTTTCTTTAGAATTATTCCCTAAGAAAAAGTATGACAACAAAGAATTTAACATAACTTTAAGGCAATTGATGTCACACACGGCAGGAATAAGGGCAACAAAATATGATGATTTCAAAACAATCCACAATTTTAAGAATGTTACCGAAACTCTATCGCTCTTTGCAAACGATCAATTGATTTCAGAGCCCGGAACTGAGTTTCATTACTCGAATCCTTCGTGGAATATAATCGGAGCTATAATTGAATCGGTTTTAAATGAGACTTTTGATATTGCAATTAATTCATTGCTTAATGAGGCGCTCTATATGCTATCGAGTACTGCAGAGAAGCACCAAATGATAATCCCTTACAGAGCCAAATACTATCATATGAATAATTTGACTCAAGAATTACAAAATTCTGATATAATCGATGATATATCAGCTTCTATTGAGAAATGGTGGCCCTCGGGAGGCATTATATCAACTGTTGGAGATTTATTATTGTTTGGCAATGATATCATTAAAAGTTATGCAAAAATATATGGTAATATCAAAAATATTCAATTCATATATCAGTACTTCCCACAAAATCTTGTGTTGTGTTCCTGTAAATTGAATTCTCACAAAATGTTATGTCCAGAAAAAATTAGTTTTGCATTAGTTTTTTTCTGAAAAAGCTTTCATCCTAAGTATTTATAATAATAGTTCAGTTCAGTGATAGCCGTGTTTCCCACTTTTTAACGGTCGCTGGATTTCAGTGATGACATTTGGGAACAGCTGTTACTCGAGGTTTACCCCTGAATGCCGTGATTTCGGTTTCTGAGAAATGCTTGAAAATGACAATAATTATTATAAGAATCGTGTGAAGGAAATTGTTTGAACTAACAGTAAGATAACAACACTTTGCACTTTGTTTTGTTTAATTTCAATTTGACGGAAACTATTTCAATCCCATAATAGTAACATCTCATTCATTCGACAGGCTATGGTGTAGTATAAGATTAATTTAGAAAAAAAATTAACTTTTGCCCAAATTATAACTTTTTAATCAAGGTATAGCACTGCTATCCTGACCCAACCAAACTAATTACCATTGAAGTAGATTTAATTTAATTTAGGTTCGCTTCTATTCACGCGTTTGGTTTTAAAAAATGCAAATTTGGTAAATCTTTAATTTTTACCAAAGCGAAGCATATGTTACACCAAAAGCCCATTTAATAAGCATTTGAATTTTATGCAATTAATGTTTCGTAAGTCGTAAACAAATATGATATAACCCTTTATTAACGAGAATCTACCATAAATGCTTATGCTTTCAGATAAAGAAAAATAGCTGTTATACTAATATTATGTTAGTATTTATACTCTATAAGTAATGATTGTGTTGATCACCACTATTGATGGTATGCTCTAAATTTTTTGTTCATGCTTAAGATCATTAATAAAATTGAAAAATTATTATTATTTGAAGAATAGTTACTTTCCCAAACAAAATGAACTATGAATGGGAGTATACCTAAAGCAAACACAAGTATTAATAAAAGGCATTACTATTAAAATATATATGATATGCTTCAGTTAACTGTAGAATCCCAATCAAAGTTATATATTTAATTTTGCTAAAAGTAAAGTAATTTATTGTTCATTTATTTGATGTTGTGGTCATTCATATACCCCTAATTTCGTGTACATAAACCGCGGCTTATCTGAAGAAAAATGTTAAAATATTAAGAAAATAATGACTGCGGTTTATAAGATGGGGTTATTGTCACTGGTATTATCCGACTTTTAATGAAATTGGGGTTATTTTTAGTGGTGCGGTTTATACGTGGGTGCGGTTTATCTACACGAAATTAGGGTAATTAAGATTATCTTCAGAATTAAAAGCTCAACAATTTTGTGGCTCTAAAGAAGTGTTCAGTTCGTGTGGAACTGCTTGTCCCAAGACATGCGAATCTATAGTAAAAGAAGGACTACAAATATGTACACTTCAATGTGTGAGCGGATGTTTTTGTGGTAATGGATTAGTAAGAGATAAATCACGAAATAATGAGTGCGTACCAGAAAAAGACTGCAAAAACTATTCCAAAGATTTGTCGGATTCTAAAGATGCAAATGATGCGCAATTGTGTTCTAAACAGAACTTATATTTATTTTTTATTTTAAATGTGATAACATTTTTGTCAAACATTTTATCAAAAAGATTGTTCTGATTTTTTATAACAAAAGTTTTTATTGATTTTTAACAAATAAATTTAAAATAATATTTTAGATGTTTATAATTTTTAGTTTTGTTCAGACATAATATATTTAATAAAATCTATATTATTAAAAAAAATAGTGTCAGTGCGTTTGTGCATGTGTGTGTCCGCTATAATGTAATAAAAATTTTTACAACAATAAGATTGAATTTTTATCATAAAAATTATTCAAAAGGGCAAAAGCACTGTAAATTACTACTTATACAGGCTTAAATCTTAAAAATCTAAAAACCATTATTTATGGAATAAAATATATAGTTAAATAACACAATTTAAGATATACTTTAGTGTTTTCACGGGTTAATATCTAATTTATATTTATCTTTTTAGTTAATTTTAATTCTATTCGAGTTTAAGTTAAAGTTATAATATAAAGGGTAAAACTGTTTAAATCTATTAATAAGATGCTAATTGTTCTGAAAATTCCCGACTACTTGAAAAGCACGTACATCTAAACTAATGATGATAATAGGCTCAAGCTATTATGTACTGTACCTTGAACATTGTGTTTATACTAATTTTAAACTACAGCTATGAAACTATGAACTATGAACAACAACTATGAAATATCATGTTTCACTTTAATGCAACAACTATAATATACATAAATAGTTTAGAAGGGCATATTTAATGCAAAAATTTTCCAATGATAAATATAGATATTGATATGTTGTCTGTTATGAATACGACTGTGAAAGTAAGCTTTAATTTGATGATAAAAATAGCACAATGTAGATAAAAGCTGACACTAATTGTGAAATGAAAATGTTACTAATACATTTGAGAAGGTCGTTTCTATATCAGTTAATTCTGAGCATTAATATTATTGTATTAAAAGCAAATTTAATATAAGATAAATATATAAATTATAATTAAATTTTTATAAACTTTTAAGAACACTTTATAATTTAAAATGTAAAATAATAATTCTAACATTATTGCATTTAATAAGTTAAAATATATTAATACTTGATTATATATGTTGTGTGAAAAAATCTAACTTATAAATAAAAATAACACTCATAACCTAATTAAATGAAGATGCTTATATGTTTTTCTTCTGTTATTTTGTTTTGATTTTTTCCATATTACGAGAATGAAAATCAAATGAGGAGCAAGGTATACTTTTTAAAATATTAAAAATGTAACAACTAAATATAAAAACTAACAGTTTTGATTTATTTTTATGAGTAACTCATCAATTTATTTGATTCAAATTTTGAAAAAGGCTTATTAGAATTTATATAAGTCTTATCAAAAAAAATAAATGTCTATAAGATAAAGAGTTACGTCTGTCTCTGCTATACATATCAAATTTTGGCGTCTTGAAGGGCATATTTACTTTAAAAACTTTTCTATGATAAACATGTTGTCGGTTATGAATAGGACTATGAAAGTAAGTTTTAATTTGATGCTAAAAATAGCTGAATATGGATAAAACACTTGTACTGAAATAAAATAAATCTATAAAATAAAGTTAAATTTTAATAATCTGGTAAAACCACTTTATAATTTAAAAGATAATATAAAAATTTTAACATTAATGTAATTCATGTAATCAATCACATAATATTCGGCCAGATATATTAGGTAAGTTCCTTTTTGTTTTTTCTGAATACTTTTTTTTTATCATTTAATGTATTTAAATAAAAATTGAAAATATCTTATAAAAGAGCGGTATTAAATTAATTTCAAAATTTGGTAAAAAAATAATAATAAAATACTAGAGATAATGAGCCAAACCTTATATTATGCGAGAATAAAACCGTTAGAATACAATTTTCTTTGATAATAATAACCTTTAAATAATTAAGTTTTTAAGTATTAAATACGTTATTGTCTGCATTTCAACATTGAAAAATAGATTAGAGGTCTAAAAGCAAAAAATACAGAAAACAATAACTGGTACAACAAAAGATATTTTCTCTGTTATTAGCATTACAAAATTAGAAAATTTTGGATAAATTTACTTCAAAATTTAGTAATAAAAGTGTCTTTGAGAGAAAATTTAATAAATTTTTATAGAATATATATTAACAAATGAAAGTGTGTAAAAAATTTTTATCAATTGAATATAATACTAGATTATTAAAAAATTATTTGAATTATGACGATTATAATACGCTAGATTGAGGAGAACTTCAAGTTTTCGTTGATCAGACTGAATTTTAACATTTTGCTGTATTTTAGGCTAAATTTAGTAAAAATATACTAAATTTAGTAATAAATTTTATGCTCTGTAAAAAATTCAGTAATAATCTTATAATTTTATTAATGAAGACGTTTGTTAAAAATTAATTTAATTCTCCAAATAGTTTTATCGTCTAATATTGTATATATTAGTTTTATATTTTAGAATTAATTAAAATAAAATTATAAAATTATATTCATATTTTTCCATAATTTTATTAAATATTTATTTAGAAAAATTAATATTAATATAATTAAAAATGCTTTAACTTAATGGTTTTTAAAAATTAGTGCAATACATGTATGACATGTTGGAAAGCGAAATGACTGTGCTGTCAATATTTGAATTATAATCAATTTTTCTTTACACAACTTTCTAGTTTTTATTTGAAGCAGTTGTCCAGTTGTCCTTATTTGCGATGAGATGTGGAGTCATTTTCTCTTGAATTTTGGTTTATATTTAACAAAATCTATTTTCAATTTTGTTGGTGAGCAATAAAAGCGAAAATAAAAAAATAGATTTTGTTAAATATAAACCAAAATTCAAGAGAAAAGGACGTCAAACAATTCTAACGCAAAGCAATACCCAGAATAGAAACTTTATAAAACTTAATAATTACTGAAACATGACTAAAGAGTGCTAAATAGTGGTTGGTCGGGATTCCGACCGAAATTTTTCGAGTCCCGTTCGGGATCCCGAAATTCTTTTATGATATTTAGTATAAAACAACTGTTATGTAGTGGTTATTATAAAATTCTTAGAAGCTCTGCTCTCTTGATAAAGAAAAAGATCCAAATTCTTGAAGAAAATGAGTGTCGAACTTGTTTTTTATACTTATGATTAAGGTAGCTAAAATTGTCGGAATTTTGAGGTATAGTTGAATGACCAAAAATTTCTCTCAGTTCGGTCATCAATATTTAATAATGAAAAGCGCAATCCTAAAATGAGCCATAAATTAATAAAATATTATATTTTAAGCTATAACTTTATTTTTTTCATTGTAAGATCTATACTCTGTATGTTTTGCATCTGACCCATTACTGTTCCAGGTTTTTTTTCTATACCATAAAGATATGATTACTATATTGTATAATTATCAGCTAATAGAGCAAACCTAGAACAGTAGTGGGTCAAATGCAAAAAATATAGACTATACTATTTTAATAAAATTTCTTGTAATAATCACAGCCCTAACAAACTATTTGATTAATTTTAAGGTTAATCAGCTTTGATTTGTGTATTATTTGGGATCAAATTTTCTACATTTTTTGCACAATAACTGATGCGTCCATATCTTGCTTTTCAGACATTTTGCAAAACAATCCAAACTTTTTTCAATTATTACTATTCGTTGTTATTGTGGAAAATGTCTCCTTCAGTGAAAAATGAATGTATTGTTTGCACAGAAGTACCACTTCTTAACCAATTGAATGATGTGTTCATTGCTGTGGACATCAAATTGAATGGAAATTGTAAGCAATTAAAGACAAATTGTCGAGAATTACACACAAAATCTGTAGAAATAATTCAATTCGCAAAACATTATGACTTCAATACCACTGAAGCCAATGGTTTTTGGACTATTGCTAAACTTGTGGTCAAATTTGGAAAACTTGTACTCAATTCAAAACCAAATGATAATACTTTAATAGCTGTTTCACAAGTAATTAAAATAATTATAAAAATTTATTAAATATTTTTTAACATAAATTTTCTTAAGGTTCTTAAGACTTGTTTAGATCTATGCGATCGGTTCCACAATATAAATGATAATAACGATTATCAATTGTTCGCTTCAGCGCCAGAAGATTTTCCCGAATTCTTAGACATTTTTGAGTCATTATCACCAAAATTGCATGTCGTCTACGGCTCGCATTGTTCTTATTGGGTATTATATTTTGTGTTGTTTTTGAAATTTTTTTTAACAATTGTTTCTTCAGTTATGTCCATCAATGCAACGCACAATGTATGCGTTCACTACATTAATGGCCGTCTATTCTTGTAATAAAAATCTATGGGAAATATCAAAGAACATATTAGACCCATCGTACAGAGGTATAAAATAGAAGTTCACAAATTAAACCCCCACCAGTCTATCCCATTAGAAAAAATTTAAACTGCATCCACGCCCACAAGAGTATAACCAGTTTTGCTGGTACCCGCGTTCACTGGTTAGACTCTTGCGGGTGTGGATGCAGTTTAAATTTTGCATATTATGCTTGTGCAGGATATGGGCATCTCTGATGAAGGCGGGTTAGGTTTTAAAAATTTTTGCTCTTCTTCATTTTATGGCCAAGTGTAGCAAGTTCTCTTTACTGTATAGCATATATGTATTGCGCTAAACCTTCAAATGCAACCTAACCTAAACTTAACTCCATGAAGGGTTAGGTATTAGTGCAATACATATCTGTTATACAGGAAAGCGAATGTGCTTCACTCGGCCATAAAAAGCAGAAAAGCCAAAATTTTTTAATATGTAAACCTCTTATATAAAACTCTCTATAAAACACATTCACTATAATTAACATTATTGTTATTCTTGCTGTTGTAGCGCGTACTGTGGCTCATATCACGCAAAATGCAACCGTTCAGGTATTCTTCGTTGTGTTAATACGTTTTGTTCACAAATTGTTTTATGCTTCAGTTCGTGAAAAATCTTTGGGGTTTAACTGAATTAAATATTGTGAAGGCATTTGTTTGTGCGGAATCAAATTCTGTAAAAGACGTGTTTATTGAGAGACAAACTGTTTGGAAAATAAACGCTTCAAAGGGTGAAGTGATTGAGTGCCACAACAATAGTGAACGCAAACAGATTCGTTGCCGGCTTTTAAAGAGCGAAAACTCTAATCATCACAACTCAGTAGTTCTTTATATACATGGCGGAGGTTTTGTGGCTCAATCACCGGATTCTCATGAAGTGTATTTACGCGATTGGTCGATACAATTACAAGGTATACATTATTATTATTATTAATGAAGAGCATAAGCTCAATAACATCAAAGCCCAAGACCGGCTCGAGGCCCTCATAGCCGGATCCCTTACGCTCTTAAAAGCTCTCGAGCATAGGCTAGGATCAGAATGAGTATATGCTCTTCATTAATTATTATTTATTATTTTTATTATTATTATTTATGTTTTATTATACAATTTTTTCAGGTATTCGTATATTGAGTGTTGACTACAGTCTTAGTCCTGAAGCCAAATATCCAATTGCTCTACAGATAAGCATAACATTAATTTTATTGCTATTTTGTATTAAATATTGATTTTTGTATTACAAGAGGTTTTGGACTGTTATTTATGGCTAATCAGCAAAGATGCTTCAGTTCAAGAGATTTTAGGTTTTATTCCTACAAAAATAGTGATTTGTGGTGACAGCGCTGGAGGCAATATGTCGTGTGCTTTAAGTCTTGTATTGAATGACATCAGAAACAAGTGCAAAGACTTTCAAATTCCTACTGCTATTCTGTGTTTTTATACGCCGTAAGTACTGTTCCGAAAATACTGAAGAGCATTGGTTCGAAATCTTGAGCTTCAAGCTCGAGCTTCTATAAGCGCAGCTCAGATTTCTAGATCTTTGAGATGCGCGTCTATCATATAGCCTGATCTTGTAGCTCGAGCTTGTAAGCTCAAAGACAGACAAAATTGACCTTCAAGCCTACTGTTAGATTGTGCTTTTTACTAATTATTAGCTTAAGATTTGCAGTGATTTAAAAGCGTTCATAGAAATGGTAAAACAATATTACTATTAAATTATTTGATAGAAGTTGTAATTCGATGACAATTTTGCTAACATATGAGAAACACTTCAATATTCAATACTATTTTACAGTTAATAAAGTTTTTGCTTTATTTTGAGCTTGAAATGACCTGTCATTTAATCTCAACAGCTTGAGCTTCAGCCTAAGCTTAAGCAGCGCTCATACCTCATAGGCAATAGCCTTAGCTTGTAGCTCGAATTTATAAATCAATGAGGCTCACAGCTAGCTTGTGTTCTTCACTATCATAAAATATTTTTATTATTAAACTTTTCATTTATATCAATAGTTTTATGCTAATGACACGCGCCAGTCCATCTCGTATAATGACAGCAGTGGACACACTTTTGCCTCTGGGAGTTTTGCTCTCTTGTCTCGAGGCTTATGCGCCAGAACATATGGCAAATGCTTTGAATACATCAGAGATGGGGTCAGAAAACGACCAATCGTTCGATTTTGCGTCTTTGCAATTATTAAAGCGAGGTTACGATTCTGGACATGTGTCTGACGAAGAGGTAAGTGTTGTCTATGAAGATAATGATGTGGAAACTGATGTGGGCAATGATTTTGTACACATTCTCTTTGAATTACCCAATAATTTATCATTTAAATGGCTAAAGAAAAGTTGTCTTATATTTCGTAAACTCAAAAACAAAATAATTGGTTTGAATTTTGTTTTAAAC
>JAUJYT010001656.1:0-10860 GCA_033996565.1 Nanhermannia nana
TTAATATAAAGTATAATTTTGTTCTCGATATATCATCGCTTTCCGTACAAAATATTCTAAGTCTATAATTAATCAAATGTTTGATCGATTTAACCTTAAAAAGGGATAAATTGTTAGAACTATTTTATCTAAAATTTTCCGAAACCTTCGACGCAAATATAGCAATGAGTTGTCAATCTTTGGATAACCAAACAAATGAGATTTTAATTAGCATTTATGCCCTGAAACTCAATTCTGACTAAAACTCCCAAATTGCTGAGCTCTCAGTAGATATAAATTATTCACTAATTATACTATAATTAGTTTTTTATTATAGATCTGATAGTCTTAATAATCAAAATTTAAAATTATGTAATTTTCATGTGATTAACCACTTAATGTCAACATAATATACAATACTTGAGTTGAATAAATAGTCTTAACTTTTAAGTAAATATTGCTTTCTTTGTGCAATAAAACTATTAATTTGCTTTTGTTAACAGATTAATATTGTAGGGATAGTTGACAATAGGCTATGAAAAATGATTAACTTAGAGCTTAAATTAGTCAATTGTTAACACATGAGAGATGATAGAGATATAGTAGACTTGCTCGATGGTGAATGAAAGTCTATTTAGAGGTCTTACTTATTGTTTCATTTTCAAAGAAAACACTCAAATGCCTTTCAAGTAAGTAAGCTTTGAGGTAAATGAATATTTGAGAATTTTATTTTTATTTTATACAGTATATAATCATATAAATTAATTTTATAATTAAGCTGTAATTAACACAAATCTAGTAAAACGTTTGTCCTTTTAAGTTAAACTAGAGTTTTGAGATAATTAAAATTTTATTATAAGACCATTAAATTGTTTCGTTATAATCTGGACTCAACAGAATCGGGTTAAATGTAGTCGAATTTGGGATTAAAAAGGCTAATCCAGACTCAAAATCATGAAATCGGGAGTAAAAAATATGTCTGATTCTCGAATTTTTGAGAGAGCGTCAAAACCTATCGGTCTTCCGAGAATTTTTCTCAAAAATATGAATTTGAGATTTGAATAAAATATATTCCTTTTCATGGAATTTTTTATATTTAGTATATTATAATAATTAATATAGTGATTAAATAAAATAGTTTTGAATTTTTAAATTAAAGAAAAACAATATTTAGTTAAAAAATGCTTATTTGTGAACTATCTTTTAAATGTTTTCGTAATAAACCGGTCAAATCCGAACAATAAAACTTAAACCAAATATAATATAAGTGGGCAATAAACGGATGACATCAAATTTCCTAAGATTTAGTTTAATAAAAAAAACCGGCAAATCCCGATTCTGCTGAGGCCTGGCTTAGGCTTATATAATAACAGGAAAAGTACGTCAACTGAGTATTAAAACAATAAAATACTAAATAGTGGTTTAGAAAGAATAAAAATACTTAATAATGATATTTAATTATTTTAATTGTAATACACTCTGCGAATCACTAAAGTAGTAGTAGTCTGAGCTCAAGAAGGGTATTAGATGGGGATGATATGAGATCACGCAATAATAAATTACATTTGTTTTAACACTAGTAAAATACCTGACTCGATACAAACTAATTAATTTTGTATCAAATTTCGTACTCAGCCTTTTTAAAACAAAAGTTTTAACTACAAACTACTTTTGGTTAAATACATAGAAGCTCTTAAGATACTTCACAGGTTAACAAAAGAAAATTGAATCCATTCAGGTATATACTAATACAGGTATATACTAATAAACAGATTGTAAATACGTTGGCTTCGAACAGGTCTATACACCAATAGTTTTAAAGTTCAAACATTTTTCATTTACATAAATTAAGTATGAATTTAATAAATTACTACTTAGAATGTAAGTGAAAAGTTAAAGAAAATAAATAAAGCCATCATTTGAAGTATAGTAAAGATTACAGATATTAGATAATTCCCATTTTAATGGCCATTAAAACTAGAAAGTGGACCATCACTCTCAACAAATTGAAGGCAAGTCAATAAATAAAGTAACTTTATATCTGTTAGAAAAGGTAAGGCTGTCTCGAATATTAATTAAGAATATTAACCAATCAAGTTCTCTATTAGAGTCATCTAATTAGCTTCATTTGGATATCAACAAACCCAAGCGTGAACTCAATTACCTGTAGTTTTCTTGACAATTATTATAGTAATATTATATTAGTATTTTATATTAATAATTAAATATTGAATTATAAAAATTTTATTAATTTACTGTTTAAGGTTACTAAATATTTTTATCCGTAATCTAAATGAGATTTAATATTTATTTTTCGAATTTAGTTTGAATATTATTCGAAGAATATCTAGTTCTATGCATTTTAGTGTTATTCCTATAAAATTTACTTAACATTATTACTGTTCTATATAAATAATTCTTAATATTAAGAAATAACTTCCTGTCAAAATGTAAGTCACAATTTGGGTCTTTTGGTGATAAATGTATGAATGAACCGAATTTTAATGCATTAAAGAATAAGAAGAAACTAATTTTCTTTAGATATTTGAAATGTTAACATTGAGAAAAGGTATCCCAAACAAGTATTGATGCAAAGGGAGCACTCTGTTTGATATCACTTCACTATGGTATAACTTCAACATTTGTAATTTCTACTTATATTGTATATTATAATACCTATTAAGTCAACTTCAATGCCAGATACTTTTACATCATTTCATCTTTTGTAACATATATTTCAATTATACTCAGCGATGCCAACAGTTAAAGTAAAATAATAATTTTTTTTAATTTTGGCAAATTATGCTTTTTTATGCTGTTGGCTAAATTATTATATTTTATAAATTGCTTAAATAAATGTATAATTTCCAGCACTAAAATTTTGTGCCTTTTTATGCTTCAAGTGTGAAAATTATGCTTTTTATGCTTTTAATGACCAAAAGGCATAATTATTTAACTTTACCAACAGTCCAGTTATCAGAACTTTTGTACAGTTTTAGAAAATTTAGTCAATTGGACGCTAGTTTATGCTCTGTACTGCTCTGTACTAATATGAGTTGCTATTTATTTTTATGAATATTAATACAAAATTTTGATAAATTCTAAAATTAATTTTTAAAAAATCGTTTCCTGAATAGTAATTATTTTGAAACAATAAAACAGTAGCATATTATTGGTGGCATTAAAGTTGATTGAATGTTGCTATAATCGTACTCTAATTATGTGTTCGGTTAATTTTAATTGCGAATCATATCAATAAAATATAAAAATTAAATATTCCCTTCAGGTATTGAAAAGGGTATTATGACAGTTGAATTTATGCAAAACGAACTCAAGCTAAATAAAGTACAGTCGATGCACACACTCCAGACCTGATAAGCAAAATGATTAATTGTTCACAACTCAGCCAATTTCTTTAAATTGTTTAGAGTTCGGTATGAAAGCTAAATATTTTAATATTTCTATTTAAGTCTTTATTGCATATGAAAACCCTTAATAAATAGCTTTTCATCTCTTAATTTGAATTTTGTCTTCACACAAAAATAACCAAAAGCAAAACTATGCCCTAAAATAAAATAAAAGGAAAACAAACGCAAACTACACATGAATGAGAAATAGCATTATTTAAGTCAGAATAAAAAGTGGAAACAATTTTTTGTTCTCTATCTATTTCTTTCTCTGGAAAGGCAGTTATACTTCAAATTGTAAGCACATTTAGACTTGAGATTTGCATTCTTGAAGGCGAGGCAAACAAGTTTATGTTGGAGTGTCTTAACTGAGAAACAGCGTTCTTAAACAGTATATTTTATCAATGGCTGGTAACGACTTAATAAATTATCAATTCAGCTCTCAAAATGTGAACGTGACGTGAACCAGCTCTTGGTGGTTAGTAATTGATGCCCATTGATGCTGTTATTAGCATTTTAACGAGCCATGAAAATAGTATGGAACCAATATATGAGTTTGCGTTCAATCCTGTCATTCATTAGATGGATTAGTATTCGGGCCTTAAATTATTGGACTAGAGATACATTTAAACACTGCTTCTTCTTTTTGTTCTTCATTTATCTATCAAAGTATTAAATATTAATGTCAGTCAATTCAGTAAATTATGATCTACTTATTATTCATGACTAAAATACTTCCATAAAAACTTCCATATTATGCACCGCATCGAAAATTTTAATTTGAAACAAAAAATACTCTTAAAATTGTTTTCTTTTAAACTAAATTAAAGCGTAACAGTATATGAAATAATTTACAACGGTTTCTAAATTTAGTTCTTCATAGTTTTGCTTTTCTTTGAATGATGTTTGAGAATACAAAACACCACTTTAAGCACAGGATTGATTTTTGCTTTTAAGAAATGTTATAATTTAGCTTAACTTATAGCCGAATACTTATTGCTAATTAGTTATATGAGTGACACACCAACGCATTTAAGTCTGTTCGTAAAACTATTTGAACCCACGAACAGTGATTGCCTTAAGGTAGTCATAGAAATGTAAAACCAATTCCAAATGTTCACCCAATGTTTAAAACCAATTCAGGGAGTGTTTCACACTAGTCATACGCTATGTTATTAGCCTTTTGCTCAAGAATTAAAATATTTTCAACTTTAAAACAGATTTAATTTTAGAGAAAATTAAAGACCAAATAATAAGTTATGATTTGTGAAAAGCATAGTATGATATCTGAAAAGCATAACTAAAAGCATTTTAATCTATTGTAATCATTATAAATGTTGAGCATGTTTGATAAAAACTAAAATACAGCAATTTAGGACACAATAATTTTTATCTGTCACTAAATTATGATTTAGTTGACTGGGATCTCAAAAGTTTTCTGATCATTTATAATAAAATAAAAATAATATATAATTAATAATCATTAAATTCCAAGTAATAATAAGTTTCACAAATTATTTTAAATTAACTTTGTTTTATTCCTAAGGGACGCGAAACATAACCTCATTATGTGTTTAACACTTATCCAAGTACTTAAATAATTGGGGTATTTATTTAAGATAATTAATCATAATATTGTATAATAAAGAATTACCGGCACTTTTAGGCTTATGGGAAAACTTTTTTACAAAACTAACAATAGCTTAGGAAATGACACAATTAATGCTTATGTCAAATATTAAGTGTATAACCATTTACTGTAAGTATAAATAATGCTTTTAAAAAGCAAATTAATACTGCATTTGGAAATTGAATTGCTTGAAAACAATCAGAGAATTAAATGCTGTCTTTTTGTGTCATATTTCTCATAACTTCAAAATCAAAGGTATGTATATATTACTGTATATCACTCTCTCATTTTCTAAATACTTGTTAATTCAATTTTTAGCTAATAATCCGTTTATTAAGCCATCGGCTATTTTTTACTTTTAAATCCTGCTTTACTCTATTTAAAGTGCAGATATCTGGAGCCTTGAGCGCTAAAATTTAATTTAGTTTGGGTCTGGTTTGGGTTAGTCTGGATGAGGCTCTGGGTATGTATGCCTTACTTTCAAAGTGAAATTCATAACTTATTCTATTAGAAAAGTTATCCATTCCTTAAAGTAAAGCAGCTCTCACTGTGAAACTGCTAAATAACAATCGATTTTGAAAGCAAACTATTTATCTATAAAAATGAATTGTTTAAAAAACCATATATTTATACAGCAATATAAATGTTTTTATTTTTGCCTAAATCTGAACAACACTAATAAAATACGTGTACTTTGGACTGTCACACAGCTTGCTATTTAAAGATTAAGCATTTTTGGCATATGCCTGAATTTTTTCTCGCAATAACTTTTTGTTTTCTATTCTTTCTTTTTCTCTGAAGGTCTAGTTATTGGTCTGTTCTGTTCCAGTGATACTTTTAAAGCAGAAGGTATTGCGAAGGTAAAACTTCTTTCACAGTTGGAAACTATGCATTCCTGTCACTTTAAATTAATGTTTGTTAAAGTCATAGGTTGCTAATAGTTTGGTGCCATTTGCATAAATTACAAGTAAAAATACTATTGTTTTTTAATGTTTTGTTACAGCCAAACAGTAATTCAATTGTTATTCGTATTAAAAAAGAAGAAATGACTTTTCACAAAGCGAATAACACATTCAATTAACCACTTTTACAGTATATAAAAATACTAACTTATTTTATTTAATAGTTTATCTCATCTCATATCGTGTCCCCAATTGTTTCTCTAAACCGTATTTTACTCTTGAATTTTATGAACTCATTTCATTGTTTTTAGAGCTAAATTATTTATGAAAACAAAATTAATTCATTAAAAATCTGTCATTTATTTAATTGGATTATTTAAATACAAGTCTAATGCATCTCTTTATTCTATTGTCAAAATCAATAAACTTAATGAAAATTTAAATAAAACAATTTATTATTGTCAATAAAGATGGAATAAGTTTTGTAATAAGTTTTTTGTTGATTTTTTAGACTAAAGATCTCTCAATTATGAGATTATTACCCTTTTATTGTTGTGTCACAAAAGTTCAATGAAAATCGATAGCAGAGTAAAAAGTATTTTAAAGTTTAAAAAAGAATTTAGATTAAGTCATTAAATGAAACTATAAAACAAAAATAATTGTAGAGTTAGTACTCAATAGTAAAATCAAAGCTTTCCAACCATTTAAATAGTGATCATCAATCGCGATAACGAATCAATGATGTAATAAAATTTTTTAATGCTAATGACATAACTTTTGAATGGGTCTCAAATGTTTAATAATGTATTTAGAGTTCTATGAAAAGCTATTTTTATGTGAAAATTTACTTAAATAAAGAATTTTAACTGTAGAATCTGGATATTATAATAACTTTTTTAAAGTTAAGTGTATTAGAATACTATAGTGATAGATATCAAAATGTGAACTTAATTTTTAGTATATATGAGACGATATAGAAAAAGGATGTTCACAGCAAAGCATATTAATAACTGTATATCGATATTATTAATATGATTTGCTCTGAATATTTTTTTTCTATAATAGGATATAATAATAAACATATAATAAACAATAGTTTAGTGCAAATGCTTGATAGTTAAAAGAATTATTGATTATAAAGATTTTGAAAATAAAGACATATTTAATATCTCATAACACAAGTTTGTTAAGCCTGTTAAACATCATATCGATTATAATGATAAGTATAATTTCCAAATTTTTAAAGAACTTTAAGTCTATACAACTTTTAGTTTTAAATATACTGTAAGCGGATAAACACATAGAAATATTTCTAAAAGGCGGAGCGGATATATTTTCTTGCTTTCTAACAGGTATCCATTTATTACCAGTGACTTATGTGGAAAAAGTAATAGAAAAATATTTGTAAAGTATAAACAAATTGGCAGACTATATGTTTGGGACAAGAGTATGATTTTGAAAAGTTTTCAAATGCAAGTTAATATAGTATTACTTCAGCTATTATTTGGTTGACAAAAGTGACGCCAAAACACAATAAGACATTAATAGTTAACTATACAATAAATTGTCCGTATGTGGAGTTCATTTGAAGCCAATTCAATCGTTTGTTGCTAAAAGCACTTTAAGACATCTCAATCAGTGATCGTATCACACATTTAACTATTGAGAGTTACACAAATAGAGTGAATCAAGTTTTTGAATATGACTGAGTTCTTATTCATTGCTAACTTTCCAATAAGTTTGAGTAACTCTAACCCACGTCGAGAGGCTATGCAATAGTCATCTCTCGATTCGCCCAATTGTGAAAATTTGAATACTTATTATATTTAAAAAAAAGTTTCGTTAAAATCAAACTTTAATAGTTATAAAGAGTTTTTAAAACGTAACCTAAACTTTGCTTTTTAAACAAATAATATAACGAATTATTAATAGAAAGTGATTATAATTTTTATGCTATTTTAGATAAATCTAATTATCAAGAATAGCGTTTTAGGCAAACTGTGTCCACACATAGGCGAGGAGTATATCAACCTTTAGTTAACCTCCTGCTGTGGCTAACGATTCTCTAGTTTTTGAACGACTGCCCCAACTGTCTGTTAACTATAATAAGGTGTGTATTGAAGATATATTACTCGCATGTTATGTTACACACTTTCAAAGTGAAACACTCTTCCAGACGTGGAAAAACATTTTTCACTCGCGATAATGAACTCACTATTGATACTTCTGGGCTCGAAAAAGTAACTTACGGTAGCGTTTTGTTCAATACATATTTCAAATAGAGCTTATTATATGGTATGACAAAAATTTGGTGAAATTGCTTAAAATTGATTGGGAGAGTAGTATTATGAAAGATAATCATAATCTTTATTGTTTGGCTCAACTCTTTTCTCACACTCTTTATGCCAATTAATTCAAATTACTCTCGACTTTTTTAAGCAATCATTCGTGAAATTTGAGATATGTTTGTAAATTATGAGTGAGTTATTTCGAAATTTATGTTTTATGTAATCCTTTTAATTGTGCATAAATGAAATGCTGTTTAATTGAATTGAATAAGTTTGAGGAAGTTTTTTATTGGTCAGAAGTTCTGCAGAGATCCTAAATTACTGTATAGGTTCAAAACAACTCACAACTACCTGTTTTTGGCTGTTATAATGATTAACATAAAGAATTGTGAGAAAAGAAGAAATTTTTTCACAAAATAGAGTAAATAAAAAATATCAATCAGAGTTTGAATGGTAAGGACTGAAACATTTAGCAGAGAATTTTTTTAAGGGCAAACATTTATTCGCGTTTAATAGAAAACAAACAAAAATAGGGTTCACTTCTCACCCAACTCTATCAGCAAATGGTATATCAAATTACAAACGTCTTTATTCACTAAAGTATTCCATCACTCACTCACTCAATTATATTGGTCTTAAATAACACGCACATCAACGCATTTTAAGGTACAATCAACTAAATTTACCATTTATTGGGCTTAAACTTTGGGCTCTTTTTTCAGATGGTCATCACCCAGATCTGACAGAGATGGCACACCTGCTTAAACATATTATTTAGATATTCAAGTTTTCGGCACTAAATCATAAAATCTTTTATGTACATAATGCGGGTTAACCACAAGTCTAGTAGAATGTTAATTAACTCTAAGGCTATAAAAGAGAGCATTAATTTTAGTATAAAAAATAATGGCTGAATAAATATGAGAAAATAAAAAACTACACTATTACTAAATACATTGCTAAAAATAGTAAACGCAACTTTATATTATATTTTTATTTAAAGTTTTCTTTAATTTTAATACCATATTCGTTTTTTAAATTCTTATAACAGTTGTATGATTGAAATGAATAGAAAATCAAATAGCATTATGAAAATTGAAATCAAAACACTGCAAATATTGTATAATAAGATATATTGCATCAATTGTAATCATGTTATCAATTGAAGCAATAATAGCTGACTAGTAATAAAGAGGGAATAGTGGCGTATGACAAAGTTTACAAAACGGTGGTACGGGTACCACCAAGTGGTGTGTAAGGTGTCCTGTAGTAAGTATAGATTTTTGAGAAATTCAAATTCATGTAACATTGATTAGAATTAATTATTGTTTGACTATATAAATAAAGTTTGTATATATGTTAAGTATTTTAATAAAATTTTTATCAATTATTTTAAAATTTTTATTATAAACTGCGTTAAAATGAAACTAATTTTCAAAATTTTCAACGCTTTTAAACAAACTTAGAAAATGAAAATTTTTATAAAAATTAATTTTAAAAAATGCTATTAATTTTCAGAACATTCAATGATAGGCGAACAGTGATCCGTTATAATTAGTACGTGAGGGGCTTAAAGTGATTTAATGGTACCTGAATCAAAAAAGTTTGGGAATCACTGGAGTATGAAATAAATTTTGTGTTATCTTAATATTGAGCGCTTTATTCTTTTTATTAGAGAAAAAGAGCACTCTCTGCAAACTTTGCTCTCAAGTATTAGTATTTTGTTTCATTCGTTCCCTTCACGGCATAAAAATCGAAGCATTCAATCATTTAAATGTATATACTTTACAAATAAAAGAGAGAGTAAAAAATTGAGTTGAGATGTAATTTAGATAATAGTTATGTTTTTATACCCGAATGAATATTCTGTTTAGGCATTAAATAAGTTCCAGTTTATAAATAACGCATTTTTTTAGGTTTATACTTCAAATTAAACTTTTATATTTTACATGACCTCACATTAAATTCTAACTTTTTATATTAGACTTTTATGAAGATTACACTAATTAATTTTATTTTATTAGCCCTGCACTGAAACTAAGTGTTACATTGACTTTATCATTGACTAATGTTATTCTAGAATTATTTTTATAGAAGTTATTTTACTTCGTTCTTAAATATTTATCTACATATCACAGTTCTCCTGAAAGTGATTTTAAATAAACATGTTTTATGTAATGGGACTCACTTTCTAAAAGTATAATACCTGTATGTATTGATATACATGTATTATGAATTGTTGATATCCGGAATTCAAAGAACAAAAATTTAATAAAAGTCAGCATTTTATGTAAGGCTTGCGTTGGAATATTTATAAAATTCTTTTGCGTGTCAATGTATTTCTACGCATACAAAGGAATAATAGGTTTAATTTTCTTTAATAAACATATTAAAAAGTTTAATAATTCATAATGTTATGAAAAATGGAATTTCTCTTACGAAAAACATTTACTGTATAATAATTTCTGACCCTTTGAGTCCCACAATAAAAGTAAAAACTAACTTCAGTTTAATTATTATTATTGCTTTTGGTTAATGCCTAACAATATAAATATAGAATAAATTATATTTTTATTTACACTTAAAGACTATCTTCAAATTGGAGAATTAAGAAATTATAAGTAATTATTTGAGAAATTTTTTTCCAGGAAAAT
>JAUJYT010001657.1:0-10857 GCA_033996565.1 Nanhermannia nana
CAAACCTTTTTCAATAGTTTACTGAATCGAAAGTCAGTGGGCTCTCCAGGAGTGGGTTCTCCCCGAACGCCGGGCTCTTTGCCCGACAACAGAAGCAGAAGTGATGTTCAGGCGGAGTTGGATCGCATGATAGGAAGCACTAACAAAATAGGAAGTAATAACTCAACGCCCACTCATAATAAAAGTCTAAATCTTTCGACCACTTCATCAGAACAATGATCTTTGCATTAGGTTTATATTCATATAATATAATGTTTTTTGTAAATAAAACCCAAAGAGAAATTATAGGTATCTTTTAAATCAATGCAAAACCAGAAAATATTTGGCGGCAAAAAAATTGTTAATTCTTTTATCTTTGAAAAGTCAAACTATTTTCGTTAGTTAACTAAATTGTTGCAAATATTTTCAAAGTGCGGTTAACTTTATTTCATTTAATTTATTGATACAAAAATTTTATCTTTACATTTCGGGTCCGTTTTATCCCATTATTAACTTTACAGTGCAGTCAAAAGTTAATTATTGTTCAAATAATGTTTTCTTTTGATTGATTTAATTTATAAATATTTTATTTAAGGTGTTTATTAAGTCCATTCCTAAGGAAATACCGGTATATATGTTGTATTGAAAATATATTTATATAACTCTTTATTTGTGAAATTATAAAATAAATTAATTTAGAAATTAGCCAAACGTTTCGAGTAAATCCATACCCTTTAGGGCTTTGATAGCAGAAGTTGTATTGTTGAAGCGCATTGTTTACAAAATATGTTCGCTTAGGAGTGGACTTTTCAAACTCCCTATAGTCGAAGCTTTCGCAGCTTTGGTCTTATTGACAGCTAACTTAACAATCATTGTTTTATTTATTTAAACTTATGTTTATAGTTATAAAAATACAAATTAAAACATTTGTTCAGTCAAACAGAAAAATGAACGATTTATGTATAGGTTGAAGAAATAGGATATGTTTTGCTACAGTTAGAGATAACATATCTCTCATTATAATTAGAGGTATTTTTAAAAATTAAAAAATTTGCTTATTTTTCATGAATAGGAGAAAATTATCTTTAAATTGATGTTTAAATTAATTTTTGAAATATTTTAAAACAATTTTTGAAATGTTTAAAAATTGTTTTAAATTATTGCTAACATTTTATATCATACAAATACAAACCTTATTTCTATTCAAATAAATCCTTTTTTTAACGTAATGTTAACGATGTGTTAACCACTTAAGCCTCAGATTCGAATGACTTGAGTAGTGATTGAATTTGAAAACTAAACCGCTTTAAATGTAAAATTGAACCAAAAGCGCATTGAATAGAAAGAAAAATGAAATCAATTCAATCTTTAAATCCTTGCAAAAGAGTTCATTCATTGGATATGAAAACACTTTTGATGCTGAGCACAAAAACTGTAAATAAATTTTTATGTAAATTCGATTAAAATTTATATTAAAAACAATTAAGATTTTAACATTTTTAATGTCTATATTCAAGCATAACATTCAACATAATAATAAAAATTTTATAAGTTTGATAAAGACATAAATTTGGCATAAATGATGCTTTTTATAAGATATTATTTTATATATAAATACGCGGAAATTAATATTTCACTCAATTTAATAATCATTTCGTTAATGAAGCGCCGATAGTGTTCATTACAGTTAAAATAAATTCTGTATAATTGCAAATTCATATTTTCAAAAGAATATAAAGTTGAAAATAAACATCACAGACATTAATACAGAGGTTAATAAGAAAAATCTTTGATTTTATGGCCACTTTTGTTGCATAATAAGCAAAAAGAAAAATCAATTATTAATAAGGAGGATAAGAGGGCTGATTAGAAGGTGGATAACCAGGTCGTGCATTAGGGGGTGCGTTAGGGTATGGACCTTGAGCTGGTCCTGACGGCGGGTATGGATTTGGCGCTGAAGGATATGAGGCATAAGCATTAGGAGCAGGATATGAGGGGTTAGCGGAAGGGTAAGAACTCGGAGCTGTTGGCGCCGGATATGAAGGGTTAGTGGCGGGGTATGAAGGGTTTGTTGGAGCGTATGGGCTATGGGTTGTAGGGTTTGTTGGAGCGTATGGGCTATGGGTTGTAGGGTTTGTTGGAGCGTATGGGTTATGAGTTGAAGGGTTTGTTGGAGCGTATGGGCTATGAGTTGTAGTAGGCGGATAGGAGGGCGCAACACCGGGCGCCGGTGGGTATGAACCCGGGGCTGACTGTGGATAAGCGGCAGTCGGAGGGTATGGGCCTTGAGATGGTTGCGGATAAGCGCTTGTCGGAGGCGGATATGCAGTCGGACCACTTGCTGGAGGATAAGCAGCACTTCCGGAAGTGTAAGCGCTCGGAGCAGATGGTGGTAGAGATTCAGGAACTGATGGATATATGGGAGCTGACGACGAGGCTGGTTCATGTCCTGTCGGCTCAGGAAAACTTGCAGTTCCAGAAGCTGGAGTTCCAGTTCCTGGAGCTGAAGGTTTGAAACCTCGAGATTGCATGAATTGCGCGAATTGTGTCGGAATCTCAGCCAAAACATCGCGACCCAAATGGTATTGGTTTTGTTGCCAATCGCCGTGAACGTATTTATTCATGGGTACGAACTATTAAATTAAACGTAAATTTGTATTCAATTGACTCGAAATAAGTTTAACAGTTGTAACGCCTGAACAGAACGCCTCACCTGAACGATATCCCTAACGGCTCGTCTTCCCTGCGAAACAATTTGGTTTCCGTCCCCATCAAGAAAGTTCATTGCACTGAAGTCTGCATTTCCCACCCCTATGATTATTATCGACATCGGAAGTGATGACGCGCTTACGATAGCGTCTAATGTCTCGTTCATATCAGAAATAACTCCGTCAGTGATAATCAAAAGCACAAAATAGTGTTTTCCGTCTTGAAATCCACGCGCGACAGAACTGGTATTATAAATAACTGGTGCAAAATTGGTGGGGCCGTGAAGTGTCACTGTATTCAACGTTGATTTATAAAAGCTTACGATTTCGTCAATTCCTCTACAATAAGGATACGACTGGTTGTTATTCAATGGGAAATAATGTGAAACCTGTCCGTTTGCAAGTTTGGCTCCAAAGCCATAACTTGGGAATAATCCCTGTGTGTCATAACTTTTGATAACCTCTCCCACAGATCTCAATGCAATTTCGTAAGCGTTGGGACGACCGCTATAGTCGATGTGATGAAGAGATCGGGGGTCACGCGGGTCACCATTAGAGGCAGTGAAGTCAATGGCAACGGCGAAATGCATTTGAGTCCCGCCACGAATATAATCGACAAAAGTTACTTCTTGTGTGACTGAAATCGAATTGAGTTTAACTACACCCGAATTCTTGTAACCCTTTTTGCGATTCTTCTTCTCATTGTTAATGCACTGATTAGACAAAGATAATATTGAACCGTAAAATAAAGATTTTAATAACTTTACGCTTAATTACAAACCTCGTAAATGTTTTGCTGTGAAGGACCGGCAGATAATTTTCTGAAATTAGTGACAAAAGAGCCAATCAAGTCATGAGTACTACTTTCGTCCCAATCAAAACAGTCTATTTTGAGAGAGCGGTCGTAATCACCGCTACATAACTGCTGAAGTCTGATATTAAAAGGCCTCCACTGAGGGTTTATATTATTCTTAATCACCTCAGTCTTGTGGACAACACTGAACGATCCGTCGGTATTAGCTTTAGATATAACTAAATAGGGATCAGATTTTCCCAAAAAATCTTTTTTGTCGAGATTTGACGCCGAAAATGAAATCAAAGCCATTTGTTTGTTAGACGACAGCTCTTCAGCTCTAATAAGCATTTCTCCGCCAAAACGTCGCGCATTTCTTCCACCAGTTGTCAACTTTTGCCGATAAGTGCCTCCATTTGTGGCCAGAATTGCGGCCAATTCTACAGTGATTTGACCCAAGAATTCATTACCAGAGACCGGATCGATGTCCCAAATCTCAAACTTCAATTGTTGGCTTTCATTGAACTTAAACTGAATTTCAATCTTTTTGACCCAATCAGGGTTGAGGTTGTCTTTAATCATTTCCGTTCTTCCAATTTCGATGTACTTATCGTTAAATCCATGTTTAATATAAGCGAAACACTGCGGGTCTGACTTTGAAGTGATGTCTCGATCCACTAATCTTCTGGCGGAAAGACTTAACTCTATTTGTGAGTTTGACATCAATTTCTGGTTATGACCACTAATTGTGTCGAAACGAACGCTGGAGTTGGGGTACATTCTCGTTAACAGTAAATAATTGCTTTGTCTGACACTTTACGTAATAATATTTATATATTATATTAGTTTAGAAAATACGTTAATGTGGTGACGAACCAATGTTTGCCTGAATCACTTTTTATTAATAATTTAGTGTTTCATTACAAGGCTGTTAAGTATTACATGTTTTTTTAATATACTTTATAACTAAAAGGGCGGATGTTTTGCCTCATTTTGCGAAATCCATTGCAGTGATGCCTTTTTAAAGCATACAAACCAATCGTCACTTTATTGCCATTCATTTACGTGTTTTGTTACGTACAGAAAGTTTTGCATTACTTCAAAAATATGTAATCTTTGTATTGATTCATATGATATGATATCCTATTTGATAAACAAGTCGATTACTGATATATCCGTAATTAATAATTACTAATTATTGACTCACTATTTGATCAGACAATTGAAATAATTATTCAAAACTTGATTGAATACTACATTTTATACAAATATTTGTTGACATTAGTTGTTTACTACAGTTTCTAACAAAACCTTACGATTGTTTTTTAATCAGATATTAATAAACTCTATTATATTCTCTATTCGTTTATCAATTTATTAACTTTTTTAATATTATTTCAATTTACAAATAACATAACGCCAGTCATTATTGATCCCAAAAATATTTAAAAGCTTTAAAAGCTTTAAAAGTTTTTGACAGACAGTATGTATGTATGTATACAAATATGTAGTGAAAGCCTTTAAGTCGAGCACATGATTGTCACGTGACTTAAGAGCAAGTTTTCGACTGTCTTTCGACTTCAATTAATTTAACTTAAAATTAAACAATTAATTAATTAAATATAGAAATGAGTGAATTAGATGTTTATCTGTTGAACACATTGTGCGACAATTGCAATGAATTGGAAAATGAATTGATTTCAAGTTTAATAAAACAAAATTATTGTAAAGTATTGAACAATGTGTTCATACGAAACATATTGACGTCAATTCAAATCCCATTAAATGACAACAATTTATCTCAAATTGAATCCAAATTTAATGTAAAAAGAGAACAAATATTGAGATTTATATTCTATTCGGGAATCTCTTCATTACAACTATACGTTTGCGACAATTTCTTGTCATTTCTTAATAACGATAAAAGTTTTGTGAATTGTATTGAATTTATAAATGAATTATTCAATAAAAACGATGACAACATTGATAGCGATGGCGAACAACTGTACGAAACGGTTCGGAGTATTTCACTGTTAAAGTTGTCTCGTTTTGCGTTCATTACAACGAAGTCTCACTTCAATCAAAACCATCTGTTTTACACTTTATGGCGATTCAGATCCGCAACTGTTCATCAAATCTCGTTAACAGTTCCGTCAAATTCTCTCTTCAACGAAATGGTTTCATATTCTCTTGAAATTAAAGATTTTATAGAAATGAATGAAAATGAAAAATTAGGCTCTAATTTAAAGATACATTTATATAATGAATTATTGAATGCGTTCCTATTGTTTGGAGACATAGAAAGAGTTAAAACCAATTTAGAGTCAGCACAACAACTGTCAGGTCTAACCATATCACTAAGCGGTGCGTTGGGCGTCAGGACTCACTTCCAGCAAAAACCTGTCCCACAATTAGTCGTCAAAATTGATAGAATGGAAAACTGTCAAAATGAAAACTTTTCACCGAAACAAATGTCCGAAAGTGGAGAAAATGGCGAAAATTCTGATTTACCCAAAAATGTCGCTCTAAATGACGACACAATACTTCAAAAAATTAAATTCATGTCTTCTGATGACGAAAATCAAAGCTATTCTTACTTATCAAAAGCGGAACAATCATTGATGTTATCACTGATAAAGTTTTCCCATCGCATCGGCTCCTCTTCTGATGAACTGTTACGCGAAGAAATGTTGTCGTATTTGGAATTTCTGATCTCGAATTCAAAAGTTTGGTCAGTTCTATATCACTGTCTATTTCTAAGAAGTTTACTCCAAAAGGACAATAGACGAAGAGTCGAGCGTTCAATGACTCAAATCAGTGAATTGGTTGACAAAGTGCGCGAATCTAATTGTGATTCTTCTCAATTGGCCGATAGGTTGGAGTCCTTCTACTCAGTTCTTCCGAATCCATTTTGGATAACAGAGAAATGTTTGGCAAACGTTTTGATATCGCTCGGAGTCACTAAATCTGCATTAGATATATATTTGAGACTCTATTTATGGGATGACGTTATTGATTGCTATCAAAGGTATGGCTGGACTTAAGATTGTTTTCAAATGTGTCAAAATGATTGCTTTCTGTTCTCAGACTTGGCCGTAAGGACAAAGCAGAGGCCATAATACGGGACAAATTGAAAGTTGAAGAAACTCCATATCTTTATTGTCTTTTAGGAGATACAACTGATGATATCGAGTGTTACCACAAGTCATGGTCTCTCTCGCAGCAAAAGTATCCGAGGGCTCAAAAGTCTTTAGGAAATTATTACTTTAATCTTAAAGAATATGCCGAAAGTATTCCATATTTTAAGCGCTCGGTTGAACTCAATTCTATGCAAATCGATGTTTGGTTTCGCTTAGCATTCGCTGCAATGATAACAGAAGACTATGAGTTGACGGCGTCTGCCTATCGTCGAGTGGTTCAGTTTGAAACCAATAGCTTCGAGGCCTGGAATAATTTGTCAAAAGCTTATATAAAGTTAGGCCAAAAGGAGAGGTCTTGGAGGACATTACAAGAAGCTCTCAAATGCAATTACGACGAGTGGAAAATTTGGGAAAATTATATCGCAGTTTGTGTTGATGTCGGAGCCTTTGCAGAAGTCATACAGTCGTGGCATCGATTGATTGATATTAAAGGCAAGTATTCTGATGATCAAATCGCTGACATTTTGGTTAATTCTATTTGTAATGAAACACTTGATATTAATCACGAATCGGCCGCTAAATTAGCGGTAAAAGCACAGGAACTGTTTGGAAGGATTGCGGCGACCAGTAGTGGGACTTATAAAATATGGAGACTTTACGCAAAACTATTGCTTAATAATAAAGTTAATGATATTGAAAAAGTAATTCAATGTTTGCAAAAATGTCATCGCTCTGCCATTCAGCACAATCAGTGGGAAAAGAACCCACAAATGATTGTCGAAGTATTAAAACACTGTTCATTACTGGCAGACGAATATTGTGAATGCGCTCAATTGGACGAAACAAAGTCACTCAGAATATTGTCTTCTTGTAAATTGACTTTAAATTCTATTTTGGTTCTGTTGGAAAAAAATAAGTTTGTTTGGTCTCAAAGTGAGAATAATCAACAAATACAAGACTTAATAAACGAATGCGAAAGTAAATTGAGTTTTATAGCAAACAAATTGAATAATTAATAACTTATTTAGGTTTTTGCACATTTTTATAATTACTTTTGTATTAATAAGAATTATGTAAAAAATTCAAATGAAGTGCACTTTTGTCTAAAATAAAGTTATGATTAAAATAAAAAAAGTGAAACATCGATGGCGTGACTGTCAGTCTATTACAGGCCTTAAACTCATTGATAAAAATAAATTTAAAATCCATGAGTTGTTCACTACTTTTGATGGCAAACAAATAAACTTCAAATCAAATTGAATTAAAGTTTTAAAGTTGAAAATCAATTGAAATGTCAGTCAATGAGAATTTGAATGATTGTAATGAAAACAAAACTGAAGATATTGACGAAGATTTGGTTCTTTCAGAGCAAGCATTGAATGCTTTGAAACAATTCTATGACGAAAGACAACAAAATATAAATTTAATAAATGATAGCATTCAACAAATTAATGGTCAAATTGAAGAAAATTGGGTATAAATAATGGCTTTTCTGTTAATTAAATTACAATTTAATAATAATAGCGTTTAATTGTTTGCCAGCAATTGAGTCAGTTTTGGTACAGCGAAGACACCGCTCACTATCTCTCAGATCAAGTGATTCATGCGATCGATGGTCTGCCTAAAGACGAATCCAAACCTAAATCTATTGCCTGCATATCATGTCCGACACTATTCGCAAAACTGTTTCAAAAGTTAAACATAAGTGAAAACAATTCAATTAATTTATATTTATTAGAATTCGACCCAAGATTTGAGAACAAATATCCG
The DNA here is from genome assembly GCA_033996565.1 of Nanhermannia nana. Lineage (NCBI taxonomy): Eukaryota > Metazoa > Arthropoda > Arachnida > Sarcoptiformes > Nanhermanniidae > Nanhermannia > Nanhermannia nana. The sequence goes on from JAUJYT010001657.1 coordinate 8,391, forward strand.
CTTAATTTTGTTTTTTATGATTATAACGAACCGGTCAGTCATCTCATTGAACAGAAGTTTAGTCCGCATTCGTTTGATGTGGTGATCGCTGACCCGCCCTTTCTATCAGAAGAGTGTCTCAAAAAAGTAATCCAAACAATTAAATATTTAACTAAAGATAAGATACTTGTCTGTAGCGGTGCTGTTATGCGTGATCTCCTCCAAGAATATCTTCAATTAGAACAATGCGAACATTTTGTACCTAAACATGAAAGAAATTTGGGAAATGAGTTCAAGTGCTTCTCTAACTTTCCTTTGAAGTTGTGTTCACACAAATCAGAATAAGTTGTAAATAGCTTTCATAATTGCTATTTTTGTAGCAAAACTTGTATTTTAAATGTCAGCTCACATTAAAAATATATATATCTTGAGGTTAAATGAAAATAAAATGTCAATTATAAGTGCAATGAAAGCATTTATTTAAGAGAAACATTAAAAGTTTCGATCGCAATAACAAACATCTCACGGAATATTTGTTGTTAAGCATTGGAAACCTTTTTATTGCTTTTAATATTTGAGTTAAAGGAAAGTTTAATCTTAATATTGTATACATGAAGTGCTTCTCTTATTAAACACACTGTATATGTGTTTAGCGCACTAGTATATAAAATAATTAATTAATTTTGAGATAAACTTATATTACTATTAAAGCTTTGATTTTGATAAACTTGACTTAAGACTTTCCGTAACATTATATAATGACAACATTTTCTAATAAATTCTAAATTGAAAGCACATTTCAGGAACTATTCTATGATCAAATAACACCATAACTTGCCCATATCCTCAAAGACTCGCGAATAAGCCGCATCACTAACAAATGTTAAAAATTTCATATTCAAACTTACTTAACAAATAAACCTCACTTCACGCATAAGCCCAACAATATTTACTTTTATATATTGATAAAAAATTTTGTGATAAACAATTATGAGATGCACTCTCATTCAAATAATGGACATATTTGAAGCATATTTGAAGAAATAATTTGATTAAATATTTTGTGCAATAAACTAATAAATCATTGTCATAAACTAATGTCATTTTATTTTAAATTTCAATAATGTCTTTGATTTTGGTTTTCAAGTATAAACCGAACCTCACTTATAAACCGAACTCTTTCTTGAGATTTCCACTTTTTTGTAGATAAACCGCGGTTTGTCTGAGGATTTAGGTTGTAATTTATTAAAAAATTACTCAAATAAAGAACGATTGCTATTAACAATGCATGTATTAACATTGCTACTAGTGGTCGGTACCAGAGTTCGATAATCTCGATCGGGAATTTCAACTCTCGATCCCGATCGAAAGCAATTGAGTCTCGCGAGACTCGAAGCCCGAACTCAAAAACTAAAGGCTATTAAACTTTACTATAAAACTGTCAATATTTTTATAACTGTCAAAACTCATTCGTTGATTGAAAAGCATAGTTATCAGCAAATCTAAAAAGCATGAAATAACTTTTATAACTGCATTTCGAGATATATAGATTATTCATTTATATGCCGCCGACACATAGGTATTGAGGCGGTTTATGCCAGATTAGAATAGTGTGAATCACATTCACTGTGAAACACTCAACTATCTTCAGCTAATCTGCAGCCCTGTTAAGAGTACTAAAGTACCCTAAGTTAGGCCGCTTAGTCTATGCTAGCCTTGGAAAACTTTTTTGGTATACAGTTAGACACGAACCCACAGCCAATTAGTGAACTGTGTGAACTTTTGACTCAATAATGAGCCAGTGCCTAGACCATTAAGCCATCCAGCCAGCTTTTTCATTTCGAGATATACAAGTAGTTAAAGTCTTTTTGAAAAATTGTTCAATCATATTGAATAACCACTTAAGTCTTTAATTAAATAATTTTTGAATTAAATGATATTTAATATAAACTTGAAATAAAGTCAAACAATGGAAAGTTGGGCCTGGAACCACTTCAAGAAAGAAGACCACTAGCGTAGCTATCTATGGGCAAAAGGGCTATAGCCCCCCAGAGAATTTTCCTTAATTTGAGTGTAGGTCTGTGGAAATTTTTAAAAAATTGCCATATCTTTGATTTTTCCTATGCTTAGCCCCCAACCAAAAATTTCTAACTACGCCACTGAAGAAGACAAAGAAATTTAATCACGAGTTGACACGAATTGTTCAAAATATCAGTATTCCCAGAACATTATTGTAATCTGAAAATATAATTTCTTCAAGTATTCTCACAATTGTATGAATAAATAAATATTTTTTTGTAGAAATTCTGATCTAAAATGACATTAAAATTTTTTCGAGACTCGGAATGACTCTCGATCTCGATCGATAGTACTCTCGAAAACTTCCAAAATCGAAACTCTTGAAAATACCGACGGCTAATGGCAACTCGGCTCTCCGCGCTCGAGGAAATTGAAACGCTCGCTTTTTTCGAGGTGACCTAGCGCAGAG
>JAUJYT010001658.1:0-10855 GCA_033996565.1 Nanhermannia nana
AATAAATGAATAGTGAATCGGAAGAATTGAGTGACAAAAAGAGTGTAATAATAAATAAAGACAATGGAAACAAAACTCAAAACTTAATAGCGATTGAAAATGCATTTGAGTGCGAGTCAGAGCGTTCAGAGTCAGACTCGCACTCATATGAGCGCAACCTCTCATTGGACAGCAATAGCTATAGCAGAGAGTGTGAGTCATCGAATGCTGCACTACTACCAGATGTGACATACGTTCCACAGACAGCACTTCTCAACTCATCCAATAGTTCATATCATTGTAATCCCGACGGCGAGAGTCAGCCATTGCTTCGTAGAATGGAAGCCTTGGACGCCATCTCTATAGTGAATAACATATTTCCAGACGATCCTGAGTTTCAGTCTATGGTTCGCGAAGCTGAACAAGCCATCGATAATGGAATACTTCCCCGAAGAATATCTCAGGGATCGAGTGGTAGTTATTTTGTTAGGAATAGTGACGACTCGGTATGACTCAGCTTTACATTTATACTATTAATAGACTATAATTAAAATATGACGTACTGTACAGTACTCTCAAAATAATACATTTTATTAAATATATGATAAATATTTGTAATGGTTTGTGTCAAATATGAAAACTATTTTAATTTGTATTAATATTTGTATTTAGAAAACTATTGGAGTTTTTAAGCCTAAAGACGAAGAGCCTTACGGTATGTTAAACCCGAAGTGGACCAAATGGATGCATAAGCTTTGCTGTCCGTGTTGTTTCGGTCGGTCATGTCTTGTTCCAAATCAAGGATATCTGTCAGAAGCCGGCGCTTCTCTTGTAGACCAAAAATTACAGCTTAATATTGTACCAAAGACTAAGGTTTATCATTAATTATATTTATTTTAAGGTTTAAATTAATATAAATATTAATGAATGTAATACCCAAATAGGTGGTGAAATTAGGGAGCGATACATTTAATTATTCAGCTATAGATCGCGCAAAATCGTTGACTAAAAAGAATGTATCGGAAAGGTTTCCAAAAGTTGGCCGACATTTCCATAGAATAGGTTTACCCCCAAAAGTAAGCCAACTATTTTGAAACGTTTAATATTTTTAAATTTGAACTCAAGTAAACTTATGTAAACTGAAAGGTGGGATCACTTCAATCATTCGTTGAGTTCTTCGAAGACGCGGCCATTTGGTTGAGGCGTTTCGAAGACGACCCACTGCCCGACGATATTCTCAAAGAATTTCAATTACAATTTGAAAGACTGGTAGTACTCGACTATATAATTAGGAACACAGACCGAGGGAATGACAACTGGCTCATCAAATATAATAAACCTGTAAAACCCGTAGAAACACAACCACTCAATAATTCCTGGAGCCCTAGAAAGTGTCCATTCATTAAAATCGCCGCAATAGACAATGGACTGGCGTTTCCTTTCAAACATCCCGACGAATGGAGAGCTTGTGAGTCAACTTAAAAGTGATGTTTAATATATGAAATGAATTTTGTATTAATATTAATATACAATAGACCCGTACTACTGGACGTGGTTGCCATACGCCAAACAGCCCTTTTCTAACGAAACCCGAGATTTAATTTTACCACAACTTTCGGACATGAATTTTGTACAAGAATTATGTGATGAACTCTACGAACTGTTTAAAGTATGTCAATATTATATTCACATTATTTTCAATTCATTTTTAACAATAATTCTCTTCATTCAGTCCGACAAAGGTTTTGACCGAAATGTTTTTGAAAGACAAATGTCGGTAATGAGGGGTCAGGTATGAAAATGCTCTTCAGTTTATTGTTGGTTTGAAGTTATATTTAAATGTGTTTTATGTTTATTTTGTACAGATATTGAATTTAACGCAAGCTCTGAAAGAAGGCAAATCTCCGGTCCAATTGGTGCAAATGCCCGCTGTTTTGGTAGAACGAAGTCGTGGAACGCCAAGGGGTCGGATTAGGGCTATGACTGAGACTTTCACTCAGAGTTTTCAAAGGAAGACACCATTCTTTTCCTGGTGTTAAATAAAAACGTTTCAATTGAGTCATTACTAGTTATGTTTTATGAGAAATCAATTTTGTTTTAAAAATTCTTATTTTAATGAATGTTGAGTTAAGAAATTTGTATTTTAGTTGTAATTAATAGTCTTTTTATTATACACTTAGAATTATTGATTCAATTCTTTAAATAACTATATGTTTGCGTTTATTCATTGGTTTTCATATGTCTGTGATATCTCCAAAACTTATTTCTATTATTCAGTAAGTGATGAATAGATGATAAATAAAATATTTTGGCACTGAATTCGTATTAACCTAAGAGTAGAGTACAATTCAATTTTATATTAATATTAATTCTTAAATAAATATCAGTCATATTTAATATCACTGATATTTATACCATTAAATCATTGATTGACATCAAAGTTAGTCATGAAAAATAGTTGTATTGGAAGTGAATATTTATAAAATTCAAATAATTATAAGTAATCATTTCCTGAAGACATGAAAGGACGAACATTACAAAACTGTACAAATATCAAAATATTAATCAATTACTAGTGCGCAAAGGGCTGCTCAAGTGCTGTTTCGAGCTCACAGTGAGGCTCAGGCCCTCAACGAATTGAGCCTTTGCGCCAATGACTGCCCCTTCTGTTTAATACAACTTAACTGAAGCCTTATATAAAATGAAAATATGAGTATTCTATTGTTTAACTCTATATCCAATGTATTCTCACTTTTATGAGATGAAAAACTTTCGAAAATAAATTAAGAAATACTCTGACATTTTAATGCTAATAAAATACATTGAGATTGATTGTAACCAATGATGTTGACGCGAGGGGAAAAAGAAACACTCCAGCTCGCGCTCTGGTACCTCGCGTTTACCTCGCGCCAAGTCAGCTAATTTCATTATATTTAAGGACTTTTTCTCACAAAAATTAGTTTATTTTATGGAAATATATGATAATCGGTGCAATTCCATCCTTAAATTCTTTAAAACGAGAGAGAAAATCATTAAATAGAGAAAATTTTTTCAGATCACTAATCATTTAGTGTCAGATTTATAGGGAATTAATTACTGAATAGAATTTGAGTACGTTTTATGTGAATCACTCTCAATATAACATTATTTTGCATTGTGTTCAACATTGTGTTCAACCATTATATAACTCATTTTCATTGCTATTAATATTAATATTATTATTAAATATTTTTGTATTCATATCAATATTTATGAGAAAACATTACAATTGAAACAAAGCTTTAATATTATCGATAAAATAATATTTAATTGTTTTTATTTTGATCATTAATGAGTTTTTATTAATAGAAAAATGCGTTTTTCAAAATACTTATAAATACTTTCTAATAGAAATCAATAGAAATGCAGTTATAATTGAATGTATTAATGGACTTAATAAGAGCCCCGTTTCTGACTCACATTCCTATCAATAATCCAGCGGTAAGTCTCACAGCAGTATTAATAGTAAATTACTTATTAATTATTAGTATTTATTCAATACTATTATACAATATCTTAATTTTGAAATCAATACAAAACATAATATAATTGTTTTGCGTGAAACGTTTTTGTGTTTGTTTTGAATAAAGTGTTTAACAAATGGATAACAAAACTATTAATAGAAATAATTGACAGCAAAACAAATGTTTGTTTTATTGAAACCATTTTCGCATGAAATCTCTTTTTGTGCGACTTATTCATATATTTATCAAACTCTTATCTAATATAATACTAAATATTGTAGAATATGTTGAACTCTAATGAAAGCAGTGGTGAGGTATGGGTGGAGACGAAGACCACTGAAGGCAAGAGCTATTACTATAACGCGAAGACACGAGAGACGACTTGGACTAAGCCTGAAAACGCCAAAATTGTATCTCAGGAACAGTTGTCTACTATTAATGCAACCGCTAATACGTCTTCAGGAGCTAATGCTTCAGATGAAGGTATCATTTGTTATCATTTGCTTTTCATTTCTGATCTAATGTTTGTTTTACAGCAAAATCTGAAGACAATAGCATTGAGCGTAAGATAGAGTCGAACAGCAGTGGAGGCCATTTGGCTGTCCCTCAAGTGCCAGCTCTAACACAGCCTCCAATGTTCGCTCAAACGCACCGATTTATGGCACCGCCGTTTATGCATGGAATGCCTCCGCATGCGGGTTAGCATTCATTCTTACCATTAATTGTTTGCTGTATTGAATCAGTTCTATGTTAATAAATATAATGCTATTATGAAAACAGTTCCACCGTTTGGCCCCTATGGTATGCCTCCGGCTTTCCCGCCCTGGGCTTCACAGGTGCCACCGATGCCTATGCCCAACACAGATCCATCAAAACAATTACTTGACTTATCGATTGATCCGGAATTGCGAATGCAGGCCTCGGAATGGACTGAATATAAAACTCCAGACGCAAAGACTTATTACTTCAGTTCTAAAACTCAACAATCAGTTTGGGATAAACCGAAAGCTTTGGTTGATTTGGACGGTAAGCATATTATAAGCGTAATGAATGATTGATTGCATTTATTATATTAAATGACATTATCTCAGAGGCGATCGCAAAGGCGCAGAAACAACAATTAGAAGCGAAGAACGCGTCAAAAAAAGAGCAAAACTTAAAGAATGGAGAGGTAAGGAGTGAGGTAAAGGGTGAAGAGGTTAAGAACGAACAGGTTAAGAGTGAAGAAGTTAAGAAACCAGAGAAAAAGGTCGAACCAATAAGGGATAAATCAAAGCCTATTTCGAGTACACCCGTAACAGGCACTCCATGGTATGCTTTCTTTTATACAACTTTTTAATTATTCTTATCTGAAGCTAATATTGAATGTTATTAAAAGGTGTGTCGTTTGGACCGGAGATAACAGAGTATTTTTTTATAACCCAAGCACTCGAACTTCATTATGGGAATGCCCTCAAGAGCTTCAAAATCGGGCTGATGTCGAAAATTTGACAAAAGCTCCTCCAAAGCCATCTGAAGCAGAGACTGGTGAGAAACGACCCGTTGAGGCAAAAGAAGAAAAACCACCAAAAAAACAAAAGTAAGTTTCTTTGTTTGAAACACATTCAAAATGAGTTCATAATGAATTTTTTTGTTTATTTTTATGATCAGAAAAGTGGAAGAGGAAGAAAAAGAGACAAAGAAAGACCCATCAACAGAGGCAGAGCTTTTGGCTGCCAAACAAAGAGAGACGATTCCACTCGAAGAGCGTATTAATATGTTTAAGGCAATGCTAATTGAAAAAGATGTAAGTTTGAGACATTTGACTCATTTATCTTATTTTAAACGCCTATCAGAGTAAATGAGTATTGAATTGCTTAATCCAATTGAAAGGTGTCGGCATTCTCTACGTGGGAAAAGGAATTGCATAAAATAGTATTCGACGCCAGATATTTGACCCTAACGTCAAAAGAAAGGAAAAGTGTGTTCGAAAAGTATGTAAAGGAGAGGGCAGAAGAGGAACGTCGGGAAAAGCGACAGCGACTCAAACAACAAAAAGAGGACTTCCGTAAGGTTTGCGAAGAGGCAGGTTTGATGTCTAAGTCAACTTTCAGCGAATTCGCTCACAAATATGGAAAGGATGAGCGGTTCAAAAATGTTGAAAAAATGCGCGATCGCGAGAGTCTTTTCAATGATTTTATCTCTGATTTAAGGAAAAAGGAAAGAGAGGAAAAGGCAGCTTCTCGTGAAAAGGTATAGTTATTAATAAATGTTTGATTTTAGGATTAGATGTTATTGTTTAAGATTGACTTAAACTCATTTATTAATTAAGATCGCATTTTAACATCGAATTCATTTTCAGCTTAACGTAAACTTTTTTTCAGGGTTACAAAACATGTGCAAAATATTATTATTATTTTCAGATTATCGTAAACAAAGTGATTCTGAACAGTACTGAATGCGCTGCTCCTGCAAAGGGATTGAATTATTTGACTTACGGTACATACAAATTGGCATTAAATATAAGTTATTATTAAAGATTTATTCAAATAAAGAGTATTTGTCTATCAAAATATAATTAAGCAAAACATTACCAACGGTTTAGAGAACGTACTCATTAGAGAATATGTATGCGCTGCGACTCGAAACAGATTATTCATATAATTAGAATTTATTTTGTCCTTATATACCTTTTAATGTCTTTATCTTTGTTTAACTATTCTTTTAGGCAAAACTCGGATTTTTGGAATTACTTAAGGAACAGACATATTTAGACCGTAACTCTTCATGGACTGAAACTAAAGAGAAAATCCGTGACGACTCGCGATATAAGGCTCTTGACAGCAGTTCTACTAAAGAAGATGTTTTCAAGCATTACATCTCACAACTGGAGTCTTCTAAGAATAGCGCTTCAGATATTGAAATTTCAGAAAACATTAAAGAGAGGGAAAAACAGGAACGCATTAAAGCGAGTCTTATTGAACGCGAAAGAGAAGTCAATAGAGAACTGTCGGCACATCTTAGAGAACGCGATAAAGAGAGAGAACAGCACAAACACTCCGAGGCAGTCGACAACTTTACAGCTCTACTCACAGATCTCGTCAGAAATTGTGACATTTCTTGGAGAGAAGCGAAGAAAACCATCAAAAAGGACCACAGATGGGAATTAGTGGAGACTTTAGATAGAGATGAAAGAGAAAAGCTTTTTAATGCTCATATCGATAGCTTATTCAAAAAGAAAAGAGAAAAGTTTAGAGAGCTTTTGGACGAAATGAGAGAAATAACTCTCTCTTCGAGTTGGCGCGACATTAGACGACTCATTAAAGAAGATTCACGTTATACTAAATTCTCTTCGAGTGACAGAAAGTGTGAGCGAGAGTTCAAAGACTACATGAGAGACAAACTTACGAACGCTAAGTCAGAATTCAAAGAATTGCTTAAAGAAACCAAAATAATCACTTATAAGTCCAAAAAAATGATCGAAGAATCAGAACAACATCTGTTAGATATTGTGGCAATTCTTCAAAATGATAAAAGATATTTGGTTTTAGACTCTTTTGAAGACGAAAGAAGACATTCGCTTATGAATTATATAACAGAATTGGATCGCATCGGACCGCCCAAACCTATCACCGCTTCAGAACCATCTCGACGAACAAAATAACACATTTGTATAGCTTTGGCTCCATTTTTCAATTATTGTCACAAATTCTATAATGAATTTTATTTAGTTTTCGATATTTTACTTGTAATCCAATCAATATTATGCTTAAAATTACTTATAACTTATCATTAATTATCACGTGTTGTATCAAAACTAAATTTGTAATATTAAAGTCACCAGTTTTTTAAGCACAACTTTTGACTCTTTTGTTCCAACAGTTATTAGAAGTAAGGTTTTTGTTAAGTGACTGACAGCTCATTTAATCTTTTGGGCCAATGCATAAAAAATTCAATTTGCTTTTCTTTGTACCCATATATCTGTCCCTTAATTAGCCGAATAACGGATATTATGCACGCAATGTATATGCTTTGACACAATTGTACCTTTGAGTGGAACAGGACCTCAACAAATATAATTCAATAAATGAAATTACTTGGGCTTTATGTTAAACAAATTGAATATCAATTAAACTCAATTAGTAATAGCTATTAAAACGTTTCATTGAAAGCACGTCTTGTACTTTGAAAAACAATTTTATTTTTGACAATAATTAATATGTAATAAGAAACTTGTTTGTGATTGATTTTCAATTCCAGAAATAATGAGTGAGAGGGCAGTCGTTTGTTCTAAATATTAATTTCATTTATTGAATGGAAACATTGACATTTAGATAATGCACTCAATCCTTTACAGATAAGTCAGTCACACCTTAAACTCAAAGTCGTCTCAAAACTAAGCTATCATTTCGTGAATTACAAAGTTTTAACTAATTATGCGACCAAAGCTTGAAGTATGCGTTGATTCAATTGAGTCAATAGTGGCCGCTAACGAAGGCGGTGCCGATCGAATCGAACTCTGCAGTGCTTTGGCTGTAAGGAATCAGTAGTTTGCACTTATTTTGCTTTTTCTAAAAATGTTTTGCGTCAAAAGGTCGGAGGACTCACACCAAGCGTTGGTCTATTGAAGCGCTCAAAAGAATTGTTTCCAAAGCTAGAGGTCTATGCAATGATACGACCGAGAAGTGGAGATTTTAATTATAACCAAAACGAAATTCTTATTATGCAAAAAGATATACAAATTTTGAAGTCGAACGGTGTCAATGGTTTTGTATTTGGGATATTGCGTACAGAGGGAACTGTCGATACTGACAATTGCAAACTCCTATTGGGTATTATAATGTTCCCAATGTCAACAATACTACAAACTAATTAAACGAAACATCTTTTTTGATTTTAGAGACCGCTTCACCACTTCCCTGCACTTTCCATCGGGGTATGTCTTCAGTATATCATCAGTATGTCATTGTGTTGGGCAGACTTACTTTCATTACAAAATGATGACTAAACTTATTTAACTTTGACTTTCAGTTATTTTTCAAAAAATTCTGTTTAACACAATTGTTTTGGATGACAGACCATTACATAACATAATTTTGAACATTTATCCACAAACTTATAAAAATCTAATATAAAATAATTTTGAATATAAAAAATAGCTTTTGACGTAACAAAAGACCCAAAAGCATCGCTTCAACAAATAATAAAACTTGGCTTTTCATGCATTTTGACGAGTGGGCAGTCGACGAATGCGGTCAATGGAATTGACAATATTTCTAAATTGGTTGAATGGGCGCAAAACCAAATCACGATAATGGCCGGCGCGGGAGTTAATGAAAATAATTTGGATTTGATATTAAGCAAAACTAAAGTTAAGGCATTCCACTCATCGGCCAGTATCTCGAAAAAATCTGAAATGATTTTTCACAACACGACTGTATCAATGGGTGTCTCGACTGATGATGAATATAGCCTTAAAGTTAGTTCTGCTGAAAAAGTACGAAAAATGATTAAAATTGCAGAAAAATATCAATAAGTTCAGTCATAAAGTATTTTATTTACAACTATTTTCCGATTATTAATAATTATGGGTATTGGGAAGTGTTTTGTTTAGAATAATATATTGAATATATATTTTATAAGCTCTAAAAATATGTTTGAATGAGAACGGGTTAACTCGTAAGCAAAACATATCTTAACAAATGATTCTTAGAATTTATTGGAAGACAATAATAAGTTAGAAATAAAACTTTTATTGTTTGTATTCATTTTATTGTTTGATTATTGGTTTACTTTTGGAGCAAATCATTTATAACTACAATTATTATACGGCCTCGACTTTAAATTTAATTTGAGACAACTCTCCTAAACCGGCCTCAATAGTGTCTCCGGGCCTGACAGGACCCACACCTTCTGGAGTTCCCGTTAGGATAAGATCTCCAGTTTCTAAAGTGAAGAACTGACTGACATAACTAATAATTTGCGGAATTTTGAAAACCATGTCTCCAGTGTTTCCGTTTTGACGCATATTTCCGTTTACTTTACACCACAATTGCAGAGAATTAGGGTCAGCGATCGATTCCTAAAATTATAAAAACATTATTCAAATTCATTGTTTGCGAGAAAGTTCAATTGTCATACCTTTGGAATAAAGTTTCCGACGGGACAGGAGGTGTCGAACCCTTTGGAGAGCGACCACGGATTGCCCTCCTTTTTAGCTATTGATTGCCTAAACATTTGTGCGATTAATCAGATTTAAGAATCTACGTCTCAAAAGCCCCACATTTGCCACACTTACCAGTCTCTGGCCGTCATATCCAGAGCCAGACAATAGCCTCCTATAAAGTCGAAAACATCGGATTCTTTAATATTAACTCCTTTTCGACTTATAATGATTCCCAGTTCGACCTCATGATGAAGTTCAGCGCAACCGTTCGGCACTCTATCAATACAATACAGTATATATGCTTTGCTTTTAATAATTAAATGCTTTCCGAACAATCAGTTCTCATAAGTCGTTAAAAACTAATTCATTAAGAAATTGTACTTTTTTTAGCGTTTGTTTCGGTTTTATAGCAATCAATTGTTTTCATATATTTTTATCAATATTTGTATTAATTTATTAAAAAACAGTTTAAATGATAACATAATTGGTTTGAAAGGAAGACTCACTTAATAGGATTGCCTTCAGTTACATAAGCAGTTGCTGTAAATCATAAACTTATATATGAATTAAAGTTCACATCAATAGAGAGTTTGTATACAAACCGGGCTTTAAAAAAATGAGGGGTTGATCGGGAACAGATCCCCCCATCTCTTTGGCGTGAAGGCCATAGTTCTTCCCGACGCACACTATCTTTCTGCCGAACTCAACAAATCGGGTCAAACGCATAGCAAAACAGGTCTTATTATCGATTAATTATTTGTTTAACTAATAAAATACGAATAGTTATTAAAAGTTCAAAACTTAATATGCACTCAATGTCTGCTTTCATCAGATTTTCATGTGTTCCAGATTTCTGTTAAAGTCAATCACAACTCAAGAGATGTCTCTTTTCTCATAAACTTTCAAAAAAACTTTTATTTTTAATGTTTTTAATCATTGAATTAATTCCTAATTTTAATGAAAGTTTTTGAATCAAAGGTTGTGTTTCGCAAATGAATAGCTTTCAAAATAATCTTTTTATTTAGGATCAGATCTAATGGAAAGCACTTATCGTTTTTCTTTATTCTAATTATCAAATGTTTAACACATTTCAGCGGAAGACATAAGAAATGAAATATTGATTGTATTCATACATCTTATAAACTGATCCAATTTTATATAATAATCGTATTATAAAAAATATTAATTAAATCTTATTATTATAAAGTTGTCTTAATATTTACATGAA
>JAUJYT010001659.1:0-10844 GCA_033996565.1 Nanhermannia nana
TAAACTTGCACAGGTCCTAAACTTGCACAGGTCCTAGACTTGCACAGGTCCGAGACTTGCACAAGTTTTTAAATTTTTCTTTAAAAAATCTCATTTTATATGTTCAGTAAAATTTTTTATTATTTTTAAATTATAACTATTCATACATGAAGTTGTTGTAGACATAATAAGTTATATAATTTTAGAGCTATTAGTTTGAAAAATTAATTAGAAATGGTTTATAGCCTCAAATGATTACTGAACAGAAAATATAAAAAAATAACTTTTATTATTAACTTAATTGATTAGAATTGAGAAAAGTAAATGTTAACTTATACAGTTTCATCAAAAACATATCAATATCAACAAATAAATCATTGGGTTTAAAATTTAAATAAACTATTCAATATTTTCATTAACACATCAAATTAAACAATTTACAGTAGTCTTCCATAAAAATGAAAAATATAACAATTACGTAATATTAAACAAATCCCGATAATCAACATTTAAGTGATTAATGAATTGACTTTCTTTAAATTTAATTCAGTGTTTAAGCTTATAGTTTTTGTGTAATGTTTATCGATATTTTTCTCAATATTTGAAGTCATTGCACATTATTTATTGAACATTAACATGAATTTAAATAACTTTTTGCAATACTTTGTTAACTCTATTGATTTGAAATTAGCTTTTAAATAACGGCGAAACCAATGATTACATAACCGAAGCTAAAATGGCTATTTTCGCTCAAAATACTAAATTATTAACAAACACTATTCAAGGTATTTATACATCTGATGATCGAGAGTATCAATACGACCAGTCCTGGATGTGCACATTGTAAGTCTGATCATACGTTTGAATAAATCATTTCAAATTGTTTGTCTTTGATCTGATTTAATTTAGTTGTTCTCTTCCAACACTGACCGAACGCCGAGTATGCATTGCAAGACTATTAAATCCTACAAATTTGGGTATCGCTACACATGATATCAGATTTTTAATACTTGTTTTAGCGCCAACTAAAGAGGTTAGATTATGATCGTAGCTGAGAGTATTATAAGTTAGAAATAAAAAAAGTAAAATCGCATTTATATTCAATTAACAACTTTAGGTTGTCGTTTACCCCATGTATGAACAGAGTTTACGCATTCAGTTTAATTAGACTCATACAGTACTAATACTAAGTCTTGTAGATTTACTTAACTAATGAGAAATCCAATAACGTGCGGGCATTCGTTGTCAAGCAATGCCACTCATTATTTTAGACAAAAAAGGTTTTTAAAAAATGCTTAAAATTTAGAATTAAATTAACAAAATTTAATTAATACAAAAGTGAACAATAAGGCAATCTGTCTCTTAAAACAATTCATTGTTGAATTTCATCTCATAGTTAATTATTAACTAAAATAATTAAAGCTAAAGATAATTATTTCATGCAATTCATTGGTTTTAATTATTGTACAGAAATTAACAAAGTGTGCAAAAGAGACAAGTCTTGCATTTGCTACTATTTTCTCTGATGTCACCTTCAGATTAGCTCTTCTCAGTGCTAATAATGAGGAACAATTTGTTAAGACAATTGAAAATAGAGCTCAAAGGCTATCAAATAAAATTCAACCTATTTTTACAGAAGAAGATGTTCTGCAAGCATTAGAACCAAAACAGGTATTATTAAGATTTTTGTTGATTAAAAAAATAAATTTTACAAAAATTTTTTACTGTAATTTTTTTACTCAATAGACTTTATCAAAATTTCGTTTAAGCTTTTGCAAAGGATTGGTTGAAAATGTATCGCGCAGATATCGGTATTATAAAAGCGATTTTGTTGATGGTATTAACAATTTTAACTGATGCATAACATACCTCTAGGCGTGCTTTTATATATATGTTTTTAATAATTTTTATTTAAAGTCAAGTTAAGTGCAACCAAATAGTATTTACATAATATTATGCCAAAAAATTTGAATTTTATTAATAATAAATAACATCTCAATATGACACATGTCATAAAATAGTCATAATATGTAAAAAAGAGCTTAGAATATAATATGCAAACCAAGTCTTATCAGTTCATAAGCTCAATGACAACATTTTTAGAATATATGCAAATATATGTTTATAATAAGATGAAAAACGTTTCCAATTATATAATAAAAATCTCATTAAATTTAAGGTTTTGTGGGCGAAAAGACAATACACAAAACAGTTGCCACAATATTTTCCTTATACTTTGCATGCATTCTTCCATGTATTGCATTTGGAGTGTTAGACGACAAAAACACTAATGGAATGATTGACACGAGACGTGCTCTAATCGGACAAACTATTGGAGGACTCATTTTTGCAATCTTAGGCGGTCAGCCGCTTGTTATAATAATGACAACTGCGCCGCTATGCCTATACACCAAAGTAGTCTCTGATGTCGCTAATGATATGCGAGTGGACTTCTATGATATGTTTGCATGTGTTGGTCTATGGAATGCATTTTTTCTCATAATATATGCACTTTTTGATGTTAGTGTTTTGATGAAATGGTGCACCCGATCAACAGAGGAAATATTCTCTTTATTCATATTTTTTGCATTTAGTGTCGATGCCATCAAAGATTGTATTAAAAGTTAAGTGAAAAGCAATTAAAAATTTAACCTTTAATTCTTATGATTGTTATGTTTATTTCAATTTAGACTTTGATGAGTATTACTGTATTAATAAAGTTATGAACGATAGTAATGCACTAACAAATTACAGAAATGAAACCAATATTGATTGCGCCCAACAAAATAGTGTACTTTTCTTATTTCTAATGTTGGCAACTGTATGGCTGGCGGTTATTCTCTATAACTTCAACAAAACGTGAGTTTGGGAATTATAGACAGCACAAAAAAAGTTCATTATTTTTCGTTTGACAAATTATATTTCACAGACCATACTTGAATGGCAACAAGCGAGAAATATTGGCTGATTACGCCCTTCCCATATCTGTTATAGCATTCAGCTTTGTCGGAAGTTTTCTATTTCGTGATATTAACTGTATTTTCATTCATACCTTACTTCTAATATTCTAGTTTTGTTTAAATAATATTTAAATTTGTTTTTTAGCCGAAACTTTCAAATTTAGCGATTCATTTGAGTTCAGTAATACATCTTTCAAAAGTTTGACTATTGAAGCAATTTTTGTGGGAATGACTCTCGGGTTTGCGCTATCACTACTATTTTTTATGGATCAGAACATATCTGCTGCTATGGTGAATAATCCAAATAATAATCTGAAAAAAGGCAGTGCATACCACTGGGATTTACTAATCGTAGGGATATTGAATGCACTGCTTTCTGTATTTGGTCTTCCGTGGATGCACGGAATCCTTCCTCATTCGCCAATTCATGCAAGAAGTTTGGCTGATATCGAACAGCATGTCGATGATGGACATGTCCGAGATATTGTCATTAGAGTTCGTGAAACTAGAATTACAGGATTTATTACTCACGTATTGATAGGATTATCATTGTTATTAATTCCACATCCTCTTGACTATATCCCGATATCAGTACTCAATGGACTGTTCCTGTATTGTGCGATTGCAGCACTTCGAGGCAATTCCTTTTTTGAGAGAATTTTACTTTTTATAACAGAACAAGTATGAGAACAAACATTACTATAAATAGTAAAGACTCTTAAAGTGTATTAAGAAGTTGAAATTCTAATTCGTAAGCATTTTCTATATTTTTCTTGTATTAAGTCTGCTTATCCACCAAATCATTACATTCGAAGATGTCCTCAGAAAAAGATTCATATCTTTACTGTTGCCCAATTAATTCAATTGGCAGTATTATGTTTCTTTGGATTCGCCCCATGGGCTTACGTTCAAATGGCATTTCCAATCATTATTGCTATACTAATACCCATCAGGTATGTCGAGTATAAACAAA
Source organism: Nanhermannia nana (assembly GCA_033996565.1). Classification (NCBI taxonomy): domain Eukaryota; kingdom Metazoa; phylum Arthropoda; class Arachnida; order Sarcoptiformes; family Nanhermanniidae; genus Nanhermannia; species Nanhermannia nana. Next base: position 3,913 of record JAUJYT010001659.1, read on the forward strand.
TTCATGGTTTAGTTTATAAATCTTGAGTTTTTAGTTTATATAAAACTGTACTGTATTATATTTAGTCGAATCTATAAACTTAATTAAACTAAATCTTAAGATTAATCTTAATCTTAAGTAAATGTTATCAATACTAATCACAATCTTTTATCATTTAAACAAAATATTGAAAACTCTATTTTAAATAAATTCTAAAATAAATTTTGATTCGTTTTTTCAAAGTTATTCACATGAGTTTTCTTTCAATCTCTTTTCATTTATTAGATGGAAAGCTATACCTTTGCTTTTGGACGAAAAAAATTTGGAAGCAATAGATGGATATCATTAACATTGAATTAAATATAAGAAAAATTTTATATTTTTTAACAATTTAACTAATCTTACTGTTTTTAACTTTTATTAAATCAATTGTTTGTTGTTATATAGCCTGTGATACTAAAAGAATGGATGACATTTTTTTAATAATGCTGTTTTCTTAAGTTATACTGTCAATCCCGCTTATGGTGAACTACAAAAACCATTTACTACAAACGAACTTTTAACTTTCCATTTGGTTCATTTTCTCTTGAAAAAGTGTTCACTATAAGCTTGTATTTACTATAAGTAAGATTGACAGTAGTTTAATGATTGTAATTAATATATAAATCGTTGTTAGTCTATAGGGTGTCTGATAAGTCCTAATACAATGAGGTTTTGCATTATCTTGCATATTTCACGGCAAGCTATAGAGTATAACTGAAGAGTTATCTGACATTCGTGTACGATGCATGCTTGTTCATAACTGAGTAATTTGTTTTTAGAAGCATTAGCTCGAAAATCAAATTCTTTCAACCCTCAAAAGTATGATACAGTATTATATTGTATTAATATAGTGAATATTTTTTGTAATGCATATAAAGTTCTTATATATTGGTATTTAAAATGTCATTAGTTTTTGCTTTAGAGCTTTTCCTCTTTAGTATAAGCTTTAAAGAGTTTATATTTAAAATATGAAAAAGAAAATTGCAAATCAAAGCAAACGAGAATAAGAATATATAAATAATAATAAAGAGCGATAATAAAATATTTTTATGTTTTCTCATCGATTTTGAACTAATATACAATAATAACATTAATTTGAAAAGTATTGGAGTGAAATAAGTTATCGCTAATAACTCCATATCACACTAACTCGTACTATAAGTTATATTTCCTGCAATTATGTTACAAAATAGTCACACATTGTCCCAAATTTTCTCATCTATTTTGATTCCTTCAAGAAGTTTTGCTTGTCTTGTGTATAGTGTATGTGAAACTTACAAATATATCAAATGATAAAGTAGTCAATACTTTGTGCTCTTTCACTTTCATACTATTTCGCATCACCGCCTCTCGTTTGTTTGACTCTCTTCTTATAAAAAAGGTCTGAAGAAAGAATGTTAAGACTTTGAGTCTGGAATTTTATATTATTGTTTTGTTTGAAGAAAAATGGACGCAAAAGCACATCTGCACTGTATATCTCGTAAAAGTGAAAAGAAAAATTTTAGAGCACTGTTAATATTAGAGTTTAAGAAAAAGCAGAGAAATTGATGAAAAACTTTTTAAAACAACTATTAAAGCCTATATTTCTATTTCATCGTTCCTAAGAATATGAATAGAAATAAACGAATGCCAACAACAACTAAATAAAGACTTAATGAACTAACTTTTAATATGGAGAAACTTTTTTTTGAAGAATAAATTATGTTATGTCTGACGATATTAATAATTAAGAATTCACGACTAGACAACAAATGTTAATTTAATTTTTTTATTTAGCAAATAAGTAATCAATAATTTTCACAATACTATATGTTATTTATTAATACATTTTATACAGTATTGTGAAACCACTGGTTTTACAATTTATTAAAAGTATTGTACGGATAAACTTGAATTTAAAATAACTGTATATTGAGTATTAATTCTAGTAATTAGTTATAATAGTTTGTTATATTTTTATTTTTTGAATAAATAGATGAAAGAAAGTAACACTGTTTTGATTAATCTGATGATAACTATCATGTTCATTTTTATTTGTTAGTAAAAATGAGTAGAAAAGTAACCTTTAACTATTGCCAATGAAAGTCGACGGAAAATTAATTAAACTATTCTTACATCTCATCTATAAAAAAAAGTTAAAACATAGTCATATATTTAAAACTTAATTTTCAAGCTTCGATTTGATGCATAGGATGCATAATCTGCTCTACAAATTATGTTAAGCTCATAAGTTTATAAATAAAAATGTTATAATTTATAAGCATTTAAAGTGATTAAAATCACGCCAAACAATCATTACAATTGTAGGAAATAATTTTCACTAACAATCTCAAACATCTATTTGCGAAAAATTCCATAAACACTAAACCAATTGTTAAGCAAAAACTTATATTTTGAGATATGCGCCACATTTTCTCAATGTATAGATGTTAATACTGAAAATCGACTCAATTCATAGAAACATGGAGTGCAAATCAAATTATATAAATGAATGTTAATAATTGATATGAAATTCGATAAAACATAATAAGTTTAAGTGAATGTCAGAACCATTCGATCAAATTTAATACACTTAATGATATGCCTGCAGCCAATCGACTTAATAGTATTAGATTAAATTGAAACAAATTAAACTGAACAATATAGAAGTTTTTATACTGACTTTACTGTTTTTATTTATATGAATGAGAATTATCGAATTTATAAGTAATGAAGAACATCGAGCCTGAGCTGAGCCTTCAAATAATTCACCGCAGTCTTCAATTTAAGTATAAAATTGTGATATGAATTAAGTAAAAAATTAAATTTAGAATAGAGACTGACTTAATCAGAGTCTAATAATCTAAAAATTTCAAGACTTTGGCTAATAATTAGTTAATTTGTTATATCTATTAAAACAAATTAACGAGTTTTTAGTTTTGATTATGTCTCTGCCATTCCTTATGTAAATAAAATTAAAGTCGTCACGAATTGAATTCATCGCAATTATTTGTCTTTTTGCAGTTTTTGTTGAACTCATCAAAAAAAGAAGAAATTTTAAATTTTTTTTTGTGAAATATAAAGCTAACAATTTTAACATAAAAAAGTGTATTACGATAAATATGCTTTAAATGGAAATGAAAATCAGCTAAAAGTTCTTATTTGTTGAAATACTTTAAATGAGAACTCATTCAACTCTTAGCTCTTGTTTTGAAGAAAAGACTATATTTAGACTGATTCAAAAAAAGGTTAATATATTTACATTATAAGCGCTATAAGAATACATGCACGCCATTTCAACATTTTAAAGGGACTTTAAAATTAAGTCTTTTATTGATTTAAAATTGAAATGTTTTCTATTTTTTGTATGCAATGGATAAAGGAGTAAATGTTATATTTTTTTAGTTATTTTACGTAAAGATTCAAATCTCAATAATTATTAGTAATAAATTATTACTAAATAAACACCTTATCATTAAATGGTGAATAGCATGGGTTTACATTAAACTCTAATCTTGTAAGTCAAAATACATTATATTTTATCAAATCTATAGTAATCCCTGACACGGCTGACCCTAAATAAAGGTCAAAGAAGTAAAGGTAATGTAAATCTGGAAAACCCATTATTTAAGTTAAGGACTCAATACTCAATATTTATTTTTTCAAAAGAGTAATTTGTCTTATCAGTGACTTCGGCTCATATTTTTATTATTTATGAAACAGTGAATATTAAGTGAGCACTTACTTCGCGCCTGAGTTAACAACAATTAATTCAGTACTACATCGAATCACTTAAAATCAATTCTAGTTTTAAGTTAAATCTGTGTTCAGTAACCTCTCAGTGAAAAGCGAGTCGTGCGTATCATCTGCGCACGTGATGGACACCTCCAAAGTCAAAGATCTTACAGAGGAGGTTAACCAGATCTAGGTTTTGGTCATCAATTGGGAGTCGTGTCGGATCTGGAGCTTCAAGTGATTCTATTTTTAATACTATAACTCAAGATCGAGTATCTCAGCAAAAATATGTCAAAAACAATGTTAACTCTGACAACTGCTGTTATCTTCAATTTAAAATGTCTATCATAATGAAAAGGGTAATTATACTATAAACATATCTGCTTCTCAGATCATGTTCGCACTCTTTTATGGGATTTGGAGTAATTATTCGTCATTAATATTGATTTCTGTAATAATAGTGATAATTGTTTATAAAAATATCCAAAACAAGAGAATTCAATTCATTAATTGTAAAAATTTTGATTTTTTATTTGTAGGACAAATACAACTTTGAGACAAGTTTAGGAGAGTTAAGCAAGGGTGTACTGTAGCATAGAGATGAGCACTTAAGTAGTCAGGCGGGCCGGGTTTGACCTGAAAATTTCTAGTTTTTCTAGGTTCAACAAAGTTCCAGAAATGTCGGGCCGGTTCGGACAAAATCGTAAGAAAAGGAAAAGTGAAACATAAAAACATAATTTTGAAATGCATTACTATCCATACTATGCTTTGTAGAGCATTATATTATGTTATAAACTGCATAATAAACTTATATTTGAAACTTTGATGCTATATTTTCATAGGGTCGTGGACGACTCACCTACTGCCGACTCAGCGACAAAAAATGGGATAAACTTTTACATTTTTTTAGTTTCTTAACTTCTTTTTGAATAAAGTTTCGGGCGGGTGGGAGGGCTAAAATTTTGAGATTTTTATGTTCGGGCGAATCGGGCCGATAATTTTGGACCCTCTGATTATGTCAACTGTAGCGCACATAAGTGTTTAAAATTTTTTCGATATTTAAGTTTTCACGACTAAGTTTCTCAATAATATGGACCTGATTTTAAATGGAAATTGGCAGCTATTTTACAAAGAAAAAAATATTATGCAGAAATTTTCATAATATATTTCGAAAATTAGTGTTTCAGTATTGAGTATTGTACTATTAAGTACACATAAATTTTCGACAATTATTATTCATAATAAATATTTTGGAAATAATTTAAAAATAATTAAAATTAGAACTTAATATGTCACAAACCTATATAACCAGACTTCTTACTCTTTGATTTGCCCCTATTTTAATGAGAATGCTCTTAAAGTGATAAGATTTAAATTGATTACATAACTTTATTCTTCTCTAACGTAATATGAGGCGTACAGTAGAGTAAATAAAATCTCGTTAAATAATTATTATGAAAGATGTGTCTCTACTAAACAGATTTAATTGTGTATTTAATAAGAAAAGAACGTTAACCGGTGTCATCTATTTTGGTCCATCAATTGTGTAATATGTCTATATTTTTCAAACAATAAATTAATTCGTGTTTGTGTTGGCAGTGATAGAAACATAGTTACGTTAGTTTCCTATTATAAAAGGTCACGTTCGCTAATTTATCAAACGTTCGGCGCACACACAGAGACTCATAAAATATGGATTTCCTGTTAATCGTTTTGTGCGCTAAGAAAAAGAAAATTTTTGCAATAATAGTGGGTCTGCTGCTGAATATTAAGTATATTTTAGAAGGCGATCATTAACATGATCATCAATGCAAGAAGTGATTCAAATTATTATTTCTGTCATAAATTGTGACACAAGACTAGGATAGCAAAACCCCATTTAATTTATTGCAAACAAGTGATGCATTAACTATCTGGCTATCAATTGCTATATAAAGTAGTAATAAAAGGACTTATAGGAGGAACCATTTTATCCGGCGCTCATCTATCTCTTTCAGTTAGTCCGCATATTTCTCACATATTTTCATAAAAGATCTAATTAGTACTTTTACAAAGTGCTACTTCTGTCAAATTCAGTTCACTAATCAATAAAATCTTTCTTTTATTCTTTTTGTTCATTTCTAAAGTTTTACAAATAAAATGTTTTAAATAAATGGTTAGTTTCTCTCGTCATAACTCATATTCATATTAATTTTTTAAAGTGTTGTAAAATAAAATTTTCTCTTAGGAAATGAGCCTTGAGTTTGACTTAGTTTTTGGATTATTGTTTATTCAATTCTATATTCAATTCTATATTCTATGTAAGCACTGAAAGGACTTTTGCTTCGCTTCGTTGAATATTTCAGCTCTAGAAATAGGAAAGTAATAATCTAACCAAATATTAGGAGATTTCTTGCTTAACAAATATAATTGAAAAATAGATGTGACCCACAAAAAGACTAACCATTCTAAGGATTGGATGAGTTTTAGATCTATTCGTCAGTTGCATAAAAAACAGTACAACAAACTAGAAATCTATTGAATGTTTTCTATCAATAATGAATTAAGTAAAATATGATAATACAAACTGCATCTTCAATTCAATTATTACAAAACAAAATAATAGCAAATATTCGTTTTGCTATAACTTAAAAATAAGTTATATATATGACCAAACATTTAATTTATAGGTTTATTCATTACTTTTCTTTAAATTGTTAATTTTTAGATTAATTTCTTAATATATAAGTAATTGAGACGAAATCGTATTCATAAAAATACTCAGTATTTAAGAGATTATATTTACTTAGAGTGACGCTAAATGTATCACTTCATGGAGGACTAATTTCAACGCTCGGTTGACTTTAATTTGAATACTAATATAGTTTGCGCTTCATCTTTAGTGCAAATTTTGTTGATTCGAGTGGAGTCACAAATATATTCAGCTTAAGCCTAGAAAATAGCTGAAAATTTATAAAACAGTGACGAAAGTTAAGATATAATTAGCAGTACGACAAGCACTTTGTAAACTGGCTTTTCGTCCATTAATTCATTCGTTTCTATTAATTCATTAAATTGTTTTCACTTTGGAAGCAAGATATAGCCGTGAAATGAAGCGTTTTATTTAGTTGACGAGACCTTTATTTTTCTAACAAATTTCGAGAGAGATTCAAATTTGTCTACTTATTCCACTTTTACATACAAAGATTCCAACAGTA
>JAUJYT010001660.1:0-10840 GCA_033996565.1 Nanhermannia nana
AGTTATCTGTGATCTAAGCGAAAGAAGTAATAAAATAAATGCTAAATTTAAACCAAATTTGCCCCATTTTGAATATATCGATACAGTATGTCCAAAAAAATCCCTGCTTTTAGAAGATTTAAGCAAAACTATGAAATTTTCAACTCTTTTTGAATAAAATTGATAAAAATTGTTGAAATGTATGTTTTCATAAAATGCTTTAATACGACACAAAAGCTCTCAATCAATAATGAAATGAGTTATACAAATGTTATTACTTTTAGCTAATATCAGTGTTTACCTAGCTAGGGCTCAAGGGACTGCTGATTCCCCAAGCATTTTCAGCCATTTAAGTGTAGATTTGTAGCAATTTTAAAAATTATAAAAGAAATTTTTTCTATGTATGGCACCAACAAAAATAACTACCATTTAATGAATACAATTATTGATATAAAATTAAAATAATTATCAAATGATTATGAGATAGAATTTGATTTTAAATTTGAAAAAGGTCTGCAAGAATCTGAATTAGTATAAATCCGGGATCAGATTTCCGACGAATTTAGAGATTATGACTCCCGAAAATTCCCGGTTTGTATAAATGTGTCATTATTTGATGGATTAGGTCAAATACAGCTCCTATAAGTGTTGTTTAGCGCTGTTTAGTATATTAAAGCTAAAATACTTTTGTGCTCTATTGAGAGTTAATTTATTCGAAAAAAAAGTTCAATCCATTCAAATTATTGATTAAATTCACGGTTAAATATTCTGAATATTGAATTTTTTGTAATGAAAATAGAAAAATGCGTCAGAGGCAGACCTCTTGGGAACAGCAACGTCTATATAGCATCAAAAATCCACTTATGGGTAAAACAATAGGTACTCCTTATGGCAATCGTGGAGTTCCAGTTGGTAATGGACACAGCAGCTCGACTTATTCGACTGGAGACGGAGTGGGGTATGAGTTGATTATAGATATTAAGATAAACATATGGAATACATTGTCATGACTTATACTATACAATAAAATATTTTGATTATAAGAAGCGAATATGTGGACAGTTTGGCCTCATATAAAAGAAATGGTACCCGACCGGGAAGTCGTAGTAATGTAATGAGTAAATCCCGACAACAAGTTCCTCCCGACGGCGCGTCTTCACTCAATCCTCCTCGAAGTCCCCGATTCTCAGATCGTTATAAGACTTCACGTGAAGGTTCTCACGTAGGTGTTGGTGGTGTCACCACTACAGTTGACTCAACGCACGATTGGTATGATCCTAAAGATGCCGCCGAATCAGTGTAAGTGAAATCATAAATCTGTATTAACATAACTATAGCATAACTATAACATAACTATAACGTGCCATAAAAAAGATAATGATCTCAAGACAAATAAGCAGAAGCCTAATGTGCTGAACAGCACCGATAGTAAGAATTGACAAAATGTTAAAATAAATAACATTTTTCGCCACTGTCTAAATAAATATTTCTCATTTTGCTGCTTTATTTTGGGAGTTCATCGACTTCACACCCATGAGAGAAAAGTCTTTGAACGCTATTTCAATCGTCAATATTTATCGTCAGTTCCATTCCCTTCAAAGTGATTACAACTTACATTAATGCGAGCTCTTTCGCGCCTAACTTTCTCACTCTATGATCATGAAATAGTTGCGGTTATTTGGCTTCTCTTGTCGATGCTTATGATGATGACATTCTCAATCATAAATCACTCTTTTTATTCGCATTTATCATTCTCTCGCTATATTACTAAGTAAATGAAAGCCAAAAAGCTTTTATACTATTGTGCAATACGTTCTTTGACATCATTCATAGATTCGCTGATTAACAGATCAACAATCCTAATAATTATTATTATGTTTTGTCGATTTGTGCTTCATCTAGGTTACAGGTTCATTGGCATAAATTATTTTTTCGATTAATAAAGTTATTTATTTCAAATGCATTGCAGTAATGAAAATTATATATCTAAATAAAAATTTGTTTTACTTTTTTTTATTAAAATTAAAGTTTATTACATTAGAATTTGAATCTAAAATTAAATGATTTAATGGTTATAAATAATTTTGAGGCATTGACTTAAGAACAACCTTTTAAAACAAATCTATAGAATATTTGCAAATTCTTGAATATCAAAGTGAAATAGATATTTACAAACTTGAAGAGCTGACAATTTAATATTTATAATTTGTTGCTTTAAACACAATGACAAACGGCTTATTTTAATAAACTCTTATGAACTCTACGATAGTTTAACTAGGATTTTAAATTATCAATATTGAGGTTATCGACTCAATAGACCGCTTACTGATGTCTTGTTTTGTCATTCATGTCGCTTTCAAAAGAATTCACTATAAATTATTTATTTAGTGGATCGGGATTTTCGAGAGCATCTGGTCGTTCAGCTCGATCTGGCTATAGTGGAACGAGTTGGTCTTCTAGGAAATCCAGAAATTCTGAGGATGTCAGCCCTGGCGCTCAGCTTTAGCATATAGCTAAACAAAGTCAATTTTTTGATAAAAAAATAAACAAATAGGACCTGTTTTTATATTTTCATTTTTCTAAACATTTTGTATCATTTAAATAATTGTTAAATAATTTTAACCAAAGCAAAAAAGTTTATTCGAGCAAAATATTATTTTTAAATGTTTGATAAATAGGAAAAATAATCTTTCAAAAACTTATGCTGAACAGGAAGATCACTAAAAAATATGAGAGACCATCACTTCAGCGAAATTAATGTATATTTTCAAGAATACATTAGACGAATGCATAAGAGTGGGTGCGCTAGTTATCTGTTTTTCTGCATTAACTTAATTTATAAGACGAATAGTTTACTTTTTTTAAATGTTTCCTACGTATGACTGCTTTTGTAAAAATTCGTTGCCATTGAATTATATAAAAGAATTTGAATAGTTTTCCTTCATTAACATCTGATAAAAATTATTATTTGTTTTACTGTACATTTTTCTTATAAAATATCTGTTAAGGATATAAAATATCATGTTTTATATAAAATATTTGTTTGAATAAAATAAAGTTATTTTTATTCCTATAAAGAACTAAAAATTATATTTCAAAATCACTTTTGCGCATTGGATACACTCCAGTCGCTTATTGTTGAACAGAATCTGAACAAAGCTCTTATAACGCTATGGTTTGCACTGTAGAACACAGGCTCACAAAAAGATTTCTTTTACGCATAATATCTTTTGTGATAATTTCCATAAGAAAATATTGATCCCAACCGTACGGTAACATTTATTATGCACTTTTAAACAAAGTAGTGCATACTGTAGTACTCTAAAAAAGTTTGTACTATTTCTTAATGGAAATCTGAAATTAAAAACCATTAAATTTAAAAGAAAGCTAATCTAACTATAACTTTATAGATTGTAGTTGAGGTTGAGAGTCACTCGAGAGTATCTTTAAATTGCACGCTTTCACAAAGGATGGACTACTTTGACACATATTCGAGAGATAAATGTGTTTTCTTTACTCAAGTTATAAATTAAATGAATTATTATTTTTCAAAAATGTTTAAAATTGCTTTTTATCAAAGAGTATTTTATGGATATAAGACAGAGCACTGAGTCTTCCGGTTTTAACTTCATTTTCATGCACTTTAAATAATATGATTTTAAGTTACAGTTTTTAATTTATATTTTCAAACTTAAAACTTCATTATTCTTAAACTTTGAATTTTCGTACATTACATAACATTTTTAATATTCATAGTTTTACGTTATTCTTAGTTTTCTTTCTTTAGATTTGTTTTTTGATTAAATAAAATCATTTCATTGCCATTTAACTCTATTTTAACCTAAGTATAAGTTTTTAAAACAGCTTAATTAATAGAAAAGAATTGAGCTAAAGAATAAAAATCCTAAATAAACAGAATGTATTTAAACCAAGTCTTAGTAACATAGAAAAGTGTGTCGGTTCGGTTTCTTTTAGTTCTGGTTAAGTTCTGGTAAGTTGGGTTTCTGAAACCCTGTTCTCTGTTAGCTGTCTCGAGCCTTGTTTTCTCAAAAATCAAAAGTGGTGGTAAACACATCAGATTTGATGCATAATTGTTATTCCAGAGAGTTTGATTGACAAATCTCGAGTATTCATTTCCTTAGCGTGTGATTTTTAGTGCGTGACTTCGTAACTTATATCTGGCCTGCCCTACAGTTTTCTTTCCTTTAAGAACGGAAGACCAGCTTCCTTAGAAGTGTACCTTCACGAGTATAAATTATTATCTGAGTCTTTTGTTTTTCAGAAAATCAATTTTTCTTTTCGCTCAATCTTTCATTAAATGCGAAGCAAATAAAAATGTTAATTAAATAAAAAAAATAGAAGTAAATAAAATTACACTTAATTTTAGATGAATAAGTAATTTTATAGTTATAAGTTATTTATGTTATTTTAGTTGAATAGCTATTATTAAAAGCTTCAATAGACTAAAAAGTTGGCATATTATGAAAGCTGCTTATTGTTTGCTTAAATATATTTTTAACAAATATTGTTATTAACCTTACACTCATTCAGCACTTATTAATAATTCAAAGTTTGCTTAAATCGTTGTTTTGAAAGCTAAATGAGGTAAAGTTTGCTATTAGAATATAGATCCTGAGGCTAGAGGTGCAGCCAACCTAAACCATACTTTAAACTTCTGGTCTTTATATGAAGGAATTATTGATACTAAAGCAATGATAAAAGTACTCAGCACAGCTTTTTATGATATATAATTTTTTTTGAAACACAATTTATATGCAAAGTTGTGATATTCGGTTTATCAACAAAGACATGTTATCTCTATGGAAGAGATACTGAAATAAAGCCTTAGAAAACTGGTTTTGCAAAACTCTTACAAACCAGTAAACTCGTAAGCATTTCCATATATTGTTATATCTGTACATTTTTATCTTCAGTTTCATCCGTACTCATTAGCGTTGAAAAATTATTAACTTTTTTGAAAGGCAATAAATTTATTAAAATTTTAACGATGGACAACGTTAGTACTCAGTGATTAAGCGTGTAACTATTGGATCAAATGTTTAGATGTTTTAGATGTTAAATATCAACAATGTTTTTAATGAGTTGGAAAACATTTGTGCATTTTTAGATACTCTTTAGTTATTTTTACTTTAGATATTTTTTTTACGTTATATGGTATGTAAAGATTGTTTTTTTGCAAAAAGATATACATTGTATGAAAAGTAAGAAAAAATGTTTTGGTAAATATTTTTCAAATATTTACCATATTTTTATGAATTACTCAAGTAATGTAAATTGATTTCGTTAAGTTCTATTCGCATAATTACGCACAGCTTTCCTCCATAACCTTCATACAGGCATATGAAAAAATTTTGATTAAATACAAACTTTGTTATCGAAATTTTTTTTGTAAAATAAAGAACTGAATGAAGTGATAAGTTGACAATTTTTGCTCTCAAAGTCAATCAAGTTTAGGAAGCAAACGTTAAGCTAAGAAATATTTCTCTCAGTATATCTCACGAGAAAATTGGATCTCAAGTTGTTATTCTCATGAAACCAATCAATACTAGAAATATATTAATATTTATCATTATTTTATTAAACTTATAAATGGAATGAAACCACGCGTTGCACTTGACTTATGCTGGGTTTATGTTAATGAGCTGATAATGAATTGGTAATGAACTGGCATTTATTTATAACTGTTGTAAATACAAATTAAGAGTAAATGACCTATTTTTAAATCATTTTATTACATAAGATAAATATGAATACAAAGCTAACGTATATTAAAAAAATTTCTATATTTAATAGTTGTTTATGAAAGAGAAAGAAAGATTAACAGAAGCAGAGAGGGAGAGAGATGAAGGAGACACAGATACAGACAGATGAAGAGGTGTAAAAATAAATTATAAATATTTACAAGAAATTATCGCTAACACTAATAAAGAAGTCCAGTTTGTATTGTATTTTTTGATAATGTTGTTGTTTGATTACAAATAATTGATGTTATTTACTGTATAAGAGAGCAGAATATATTCATGTCTCTAATTTGCATTTAAAGTAAAACAGGACTTATATCTATATATAAATTATATCTATATATACTGTACTGCATGTTCTCGTCAGATAAGGTATCCACAGAAAGTTCAGTTACATTAAAATAGTTTTGCATTATTAACAATACTAAAAAAGTTTAATTTAATTCTGCACTAATAGAGATAATTGTTTGAATTTAACTATTATTTCAATATATATATTAACTATTAATTAATTTTAGTCTTACTCGTTAGCAATAAAATTGGTTTTGGTCTCAATCTTTTGAATTGATGAATAAAATTTAGTCAGCAGTGAGAGTCTAGATCTAGTGTCTTCTCTGGTGGTATTCAGATATGTTCGCTTCCGATAAAATAGTCTAAACTTATTATTGAAGAAGAAATATAAAACAGGATTCACACAACTGTTTGATGCGCCCAACCATTGAGCAATAGGGGCTCCTGTTGTTAGCATTTGACTAAAAAATGAATTTTCATCTAAAGGTGGGCCCAATTTAATGACCGCAAAAATGACGTAAAGCGGTAACCACGAGAGCGCGAACAACAATACAATTACAATTAACATCTTAAAGACCTTAATTTTAGATCTTTCGATCACATGATTGCTTTGTTGATTACCGTCTCTGATGTGTGCCGGCAAACGATGAGCCAGTTTTGGTAATCTTCTGCGAGAAATTTTGAGTAGTATTAAAATATAAAATAAAGCTATTATTGACAGCGGCAATAGATATTGAAAACCCAGATTCACTACAAGAAAATATGTCTTCGCAGCCTTTGCTGTCGGCCAAACGTCTTCGCAAACCTGATAACAACAAGAGTAATGTTTAAAGTTAAATGTGTTGTAGAGTTCATCAGTTAATTAAAACAAATTAAAAATTATTTAAATTAAGATGCATTCAGTTTCCGCAGTTTAATTATTTTGTGTGACAAAGAATATAATATTTTAAACAGTACAGTAAGTATAAGGCAGTATAAATCTCCATAACAAGACAAAACCAGCAGCAGAATTAAAATTATAATTTTGTACTTTTATAAAATCTAAACCATAAGAAAAAGACTTGAAATGATATTCAATTGAATATGAAGTCAGCTTTGTTCAAAGTTTGATAGAACTAACATTCTGTCATATAATTGATTAAAGGAAGCATAAAAATATTAATAAAAATGTCTTAACCTTCAAGGATTTTGAGTCTAGTAGTTATGCATTTGGCAACAAACGGATTGAGACTCAATTAATGAGTCAAAAAGTTGATAATAATACAAAATTTATAATCAATAACTTTGCATATAATAAAAAAATCAGATCTTATTCTTGAATTTGTAGTTTTTTGAAACTTAAAATTAAACATTATTTGATTTGCTTTTTTAATATTAACTAATACAATAAAATGAGAGAACCAGTTGAGACCATTGTGCACACCAATCCATAGCCTACTATTAGAAGGCAATAAGACATTGGTTCAATAATTGGGTAATACTTTGATCATTAGCCTAATAAAAGCCTTTTTAAAAGCTACAAATATAACTTTAATTATGTGCTGAGTTTTGAAACTGAAAATAATATTAATAAGGAATAAGTCACATTTGATAAGAAAATATTTGATACGATAATAAAAGAATCATTTATGTATCTAAAATATTACATTTTTATTTCGTGTAATAAGAGATCAATTGTTTTACTGGTACATTACTTTGATAAAAATAAGACTTGAGGAAAGTTTTCAATGTTCAGAATTATTTAAGATTGTAATAGTAATTGTGATAAATGTGAGTCAGATTGTTTGGTTAGGATATAAAACTAATTCTTCGAAAAAAAGTTCAATCAAATATAGTGATTGATACCCTTAAACCAGAGGTATATTATATTCTAAGACTAGTGATAGTAGTGACCCAATAAATTCTTAATCACTGGATTGGGGATAAATTTTTAACATCTTCCGTAGTTTTAGTGTATAGAGACTTCTGGATTTTATAGTTTTGAAAGATATTTAATAGTATAAAAGAAATTTATTTGTTTTTCCTTTTCACTATAATTGTATGTAATACAACACCGCTATCAGTATATTCACAGTCAATGGTTAACAGAAGTAATGATAGGTTCACCATATACTGACTGAGTTTGGTCCCGAACAAAGCCGAGTCACTCAGTCCATAGAGCAATACACTACTGACAACATTATTATTTACTTAAAACAAAAATTTCATTATTCAAATGTACAAAAGACTATCCAGTCTATAGTGAACTGCTTATAGTAAATATTTTGTTATGAAAAGAGCAACCCTTAAAACATACGTTTGCGAACGGTTGCAGTCAGAGATGCAGAAAAAGGACAATTGTTTCATAATAAGAGAATCAAATTTGGAAATGATTCGCTTTTTTGCTTTTAATATTTGCTACACAGCAGACATTCTGTTGAGCTTTGCTTATACAGTATAGAGAACTATTGAATACTCAATTAATCATTTAGTTTAAGCCTTACAAATATGAAACACATTTGGATTACAATAGTTCTAACGTTTAAGTTATAGGAAGAAGAAAAACGCTATAAAGCTATGAAACATTTCATTTCAAGTATCACTTCCGACATCAGCTGTGATACAAAGCGCAAAGCGAATCAAACAAAA
The DNA here is from genome assembly GCA_033996565.1 of Nanhermannia nana. NCBI lineage: Eukaryota > Metazoa > Arthropoda > Arachnida > Sarcoptiformes > Nanhermanniidae > Nanhermannia > Nanhermannia nana. The sequence goes on from JAUJYT010001660.1 coordinate 8,661, forward strand.
TTGTTTCCTATTTTTTATTCACAACTTGAATTTTATAACACTTTACAAATGTCAAATACTACCTAAAGTGTCTAAAGAGAGCTAAACTTAAAGTTTTGAATAAAGTCTAGAAATAACAATAATAAAAAACTTCTCAATTTTGATTTAAGAATAACTTCACTTCATTGCATTCATTTTATGACGAACTGAATAAAATATAACTATGATTTCAAACTTAAAAAGACCGGAATTTCACAGTAGTTTACAGCTCTGGTTATATCCTAATTAAATTATAAAAGTGTCTCTCGAAGACTACATTCTCCTGTCTCTGGAGAGTATTTCTTTTTTATTTATTATAAACTTTAGTCAATTATGGAGCGAACAAATCATACAAACTATTGAATTATATAATGATTTTTAATGTTAGAAATGACAGAAAAATTATCGGAAAAAATAGTAAAAGCATTTTGTTCTTCAGAGCTTTTAAGATATATTTGAATTTTATTTTTAACAAATTAACATTTTTTAAAACCACAGTTAATGATATCTATTGAAAGTATTTGTCATCAAAGAGTTGGATTTTGGTGTTGGAAACTATTTACTATAAGCTATTTTCGATGCTATTAAGTAAATAATTTATGCAATTTTTAAATCTATATATTATCAGTTGAGTTAAAAAACACAATATTTTTGAGTTGAATTTGTCCATAATTAAGAATTTTTGTTGATAGTAAACATACATTAAATGTTGACATTTTAAACCCAATTTTCCTAATCCATAAACAAATCCACTTTTATGTCGATTAATTCGTAATCGAATTCTCTGTACAAATAATACTGTACTTAATAAAAAGATTTTAAATTAAATTTAAATTTAAATTTACCTTGGCTTTTTGACAGCTTTAGATAATGGTATGTCAATATCATAAGTTGAAGTAACTAGGTTATATCGAATTTTATTTAAGTTTATATTACCTTAAATTTATTTGGGAAAAAAATGTTCGATTGTTTATTCAAAATTCTTTTAACACTTGTTTTATTGTAAAATCTAGTATTTGATGCCATCAGACTATTGAATAGTTTGTATGATTTATTTGTTTCATAATTGACTGAAGACGAGGTGTTTATTATTAATATAAAAGTAGAAACTAATAAAACTAAAGCAAAACACACCATAAGTCTATTTAAAATATTTATTTCACCGAATAATATAATAAATAATGTAATACTAATAAGTGATCCCATTATTATCCAAATGGATAACAAATACAGTAATCTCTGAATATAATGAATTTAATGAACGAATCATTTCCAACATAACATTTCTATTTGAAAATCTTCTCGTTTTAATCATTATTAAAATGTTTTCATTCAATTCCTTAATTTTAATTTTAAAATAACTACAGATTATGTAGAAATATATGACGTGCCAGACATTAATATTATAAACATAATAAAGAGATAAAGAATATAAGAAACTGTTAGGAATACCAAAAATTATTATATCCATAACTGACCATTTGATAATAAATGCAAACATAATAGCATTGAAAACCATTACAGGAATAGTTATTTTCACAACGAATTCGCATATAATAAATAGGGTTTTCGACAATTTAATCAATTTATAAATTTGTTCTTCATTTGTGAGACCAATACTTTTTGGTGAAACCAAACCCGACATCATTTCAAATACTTTAAGAAAAGTGGGTTTTATGTCATTCTTATAGTTATAATAATAGATTAATTGTGAAGTTATGGCTAGAAATATATAAAGACTACACCTGATGTTTACATGAATTCTTAATCCTAAAAAATAACCGAAATCTCCAATAATTATAAATAATTCCTTATAATCGTTTGGAAATAACAAAGAAATCAAACATTTGATAAAAAAAATTGAGTTTACAGTAAATATGAGCAAAGGATTGTGTAATTTATTTCTTTTTATATGACTTTTTGATGTTAAACATAAACCAATTCTATACAACTTGTTTTCGGCATTACTGATGATTATATTCTGTTGTAATACACGTTTAGGATCAAAACTATCCATTTATTTAATTGTATAGCAGTGCAGATTCGCTTTAATACAGAGATCTATAAGTTTTGTTTTAAAAACTGAATTTTAAATAAAGAATTCTTAGTAAATATTATGCCGAATTTGTGAAGTGAGTGGTAATAGCATATAAAGTCCACAC
>JAUJYT010001661.1:0-10839 GCA_033996565.1 Nanhermannia nana
TTTAAGTAATCAGTAGAGAATTGCAATATAAAAGACATTGCAGGTCACCATCATTTTAAATTTCATCACAAATATTAGATAATTATTTCTACTTTTACTCATTTATTTATCATTTAAAAGTATATTCAATTTAAAACTTAAGTCTCGCTATATTTCTATTGTTTTCACATAGAATTGAAAAACTTACTCTTTTAACATAGTTTCAATTTTAAATTATTATTATTTAAACTATTTTTTAATAATTTTTAAAAGTTTATTTAAAAGGCTTTGTTTTGAATAACCTATATTATTAATGTACATCAAAAGCATGCACTACGTGTTTATAGTTCATTTGTGAGCTTCTCTTACAGTTTTCTTACTTTTCTGATCAGATTTAACAAAAAATAAAAGATCAATTGCAAAAAATATTGATTTTTAACAATATAATTAAATGGGATTCTATTATATTGTTCTGATCTATCACTTGTTTAAATCAATTAAAATATAATTCAAGAAAACAATGAGTCACACCTTTGATTCTTAAAATATTCAGATATATAAAGTAATGCTATAAATATCCTGATTGTGAAAACCAAACAGCTATTGTTATATGACTCTATTGTAAAGTCATAAGTTATCAAATAATATCTTGTACTGTATTAAAAAAAAGATCAATTTTGGAGTTAAGAAATGATTGATACACTTTTTTTTCCTAATTTCATGGCCAGTATATGAATAAGCTTTTTTTGTCTTATCTCAAAATAATTTCACGACTATTCAAACACTAAAATTTCTTCATTTTCAAGAATACAATTATTATAATTAGTTTCAATTCATATAATGTCTTAAATCTCGTGTATAAGGTCTCTATCGGTGTCCGTAAAAGTCTGAAAACAGTTCAATGATATTTAAATTGAGAGCTTTTCCCTTTTGATTACATACTTTTTTTTATTACTCATATTCTTCAAGCATTAAATACAAAAAATAAAAATAATTTACTTAATAATAACTATTAAATTTCAGCACAAATGTATATAAACTTTACAAATTGATTCCCACTTAATTCAATCTTAATTTATACAAATTTGAATATAAAGGTTGTTTTGAAACACAAATGCAAAAAAGGTATTTAATTGCTTTTTAAGAGGCGATGTAATCATGAAGAAGTAACGCTGGCATCAGATTTTTTCCATTATTTTGCTCAGATATAACAGGTTTGTAATGTATTAGTGACCTACTAAGAGAAGGGCTGATATTTTCGTGATTTTCACAACTGTTGATAACCTTGGAAAAGATAAAACTACTCAATCCTTCACTCAAAATTTCTAATATTGTTCATTATTTTATTTAATCCCTACTCTACTATAAAGATATTTCCAGAGTCACCATTTCTAATGCATTGACCGAATAGCCTCCTTTCCTACCATTCCTATGTCCACAATTATAGTCAAAATACTATGTGGTATATTATTACGATTTCATTAAAGTTTTTCTAATTTTTGTACTTGTATAACAAGATTACAATTTTTTATCCTAATTCAGAGCAAAATTTAATAAAATTTCAGTAAAAATGTGAACTTCTTTTTTTTCTAATTCAAAACAGGAAAAGTAATTTCACTGAGAAAAATGAGTTAAGCCATGCCATCGGCTGTTCAGGTGTGAAATTCTTGATCATCAGTATCAGAATTCAGTTCAGATTGGGTTAAAATATATATATAAACAGAAAAGATTAATCGCTTCATTATAAATACAAGAAAGTATATTAATTTCATTGAAATAATGAGTTTACATCTCATTACAGTACATTAGCTAAATAGCTATACTGTAGTTATGGTTTTAATAAAATTCAATTATTTTACTAAACGATGAGACTTTGAATAACAACAAATAAAATAGCTTTGATAACAGAAAATCAGGGCACATACAATGGCATTAAATAATTATTTGTTTACCTTTGGTATATTTTGATTTTTTGCTATTATTTTTCAATATTAATGTCCCATTAATAGTGATAGGCTTTTGTGCGCTGTAAGCTTCACTGCTCTTGAAGCTAAATTTCGCGGATTTATGAGCTTTGAAGCTTCAAACTCAGTCAAAAGTGAAAAGCTCTGCTCAAGAATTTGAGCTTTAATGCAATTCAATAAACAGATCTCAAATTATTAAAACATAAAAAAAATAAATATTAATTGTTCTATTTTTCTGGTTTAAAAAGTACAGAATTGTTGAAAAATATCTAAATTACTTTTTATCGTATATATGGTAAATAATGCTATATGAACATTATTATATTCACAACTCAGAAGCGCAGCTCATGTTCTTCGAAAGTCCTGTAGACGCTTGAGCTTGATGCTCAGGTTTTGAGCCGTTGGCTATCACTACATATAGTTTAACTTCAAAGCTCAAAATTATTTTTTGTAACTTGTTTTGTCCTTACGTTAAATGCATTTTCGCATATGATTCCTCACCAATTCATTACCAAAAAGTTTTTATACCTTATTTTGGAAATATTTATAGTTACAAAACTGTTTGAATGCTTGACACACATGTAGTTAACTAACAATGAGTGATGACAAGCAATCTTCCCACTGAAGAAAATGTGGTCAAAACAAAAATAGGATATTGTAGTTTATGTTTTTTTATTGTCCCTGAAAATAAAATTTAGAGATCTTATCAAAAGCAATGCAAAAAACAAAGTCTTGTTCATAAGAATTACAGCAAAACATGAAGTGATTTCCTGCCTCACCCAATAAAAATAAAAACTCTTTTATCACTTCTGTTATCTTCAAAATAGCAAAATTCAAAAAATCTTCAAACATGTACTGAATTTATGAAATATTAATACCTAATTATGGCTATTTCAAGCGTTGAATTATTGCTTAAAACCATTGATCAAATTTAATTATAGACTAAAAACAACATTTCGGTTTGTTATTTAATGTCAACTAATTTTAATTCATTTGATTTTTGCAGAAAATTCTTTGTAATAATGACTGTAATTTTATTTTCGATAATTACTAAACAGAAAATATGAAAATGATTGCAACTCATTGAAAGATACTTTTTAATAATTATGTTCAGCGATCTCTTACTCTATATTCAATACCAGTGCTTACCCTTAAGACAAATTATTGTTGATCTATTGTAATGCCAGCCTTGAGATAACTCTAAATTTCATAAGAGTTTACTATACCGTGACTTTGGATTGAGAGAAGAATTGCAATACACAGCCTCTATATCTAAATATTACATAAATTTCATCCAACATGAAGTTTATTGTTAAGGTTAAACCAATTAAAACTATGATAATTCATATTATTTATTCATATTTTGAGCAGAAAGACAATTAAAAATTATATTTTCAAGAATTCAGTATAATTAAGATATTCAAAACAGTTTAATTACGTTACAAACAAATTAGTTAACCTAAAAATTGAATAACAATAGGTTTAACAAACTTCCCATTTGGATAAGGAATAACTTTGAGGAATGGAATAAAAAAATTATAGTAAACCCTATATTATAAATTATTTTGTTTAGCTGTAAATCATACAAAATATACCTTAAAAGCGTCTTATAATGGAAACTATTAAACTGGTCCAAGGACTAGCTTCAAGGCATCGAACATTTAACTATATAAAACCGCCCCACGTTTTTGTTGAACTTTATTTTTATATTTAAAACTGTACGCATTCTTTTAGTATTCATATTGGATGCATCACTAGAACCAATATAAGAACCGTTATAACAAGTTATAACTTTAGAGTACATTATTTGGATTTATTGTTTCCCATTCTAACAACTTTTCACTTTCAATAAACATTTATTATTACACGCTGTTTGACGTATTTTTAAAACATTATTAAAAATTTAGCTTCTCTGACATGATGTCTTAATAATTCTATAAAGATTACGAGAATGTTAACACTATGCTATCTAAACAAACTAAATTTGACAGAAAATAATGTTCAATCAAAATTAATTTTTTTTATTTCAATAAGTTATTCAGTTATTTCTTAAGAATTAGGAATTTTAATATAATTTTATTATACTTTATATTAAACTTTATCCTTTAGGCCAAATATCTTATTTATTATTTTTGTGAATAATTCTTATCATTAGATTTTTAGCTAAATGTTAAGATTTTTCCATAAGAGGAAATTAAAATATTATTAGAAAAATCATTTTTTATAAATATTGCAAAATAAAACATTTTTCATCGCTGACATTTAAAAAAGTGAGCATAAAATGAGAAAACTAATTAAATAATTGATTAAAAAAAGGTGAAAAAATTGTACTTCTGTTAAGAGGGAGGCACTCATCGATAATATACATGTAATTATCTTATAAATTGTCTGAATTTGTTGAACTTAATTGTTAATATTTATCACAAGTAGAGATTTTGAGTCAAACACTACTGATTTATACTATTTTTTGAGGCTGATTATCAATTGAAAAGACACAGAAATTACAAGAACCCCAAAGCGTAAACTTGAAAATCTAGATCTACAATCTCATGAATTAATTAAAATATATCTATTGAGCAATTTGTTACACCAGCTTTATTGGGTGCGAACATTGCTCTATAATAGTAATAAGAATTTATTGAACTTTATCTTCAGATTTGTATTATTTTTACCAAATTAAATATGATTTATTTAGATTTTACTTCAAATTGAATATTATAAATGATTTTAAGTCTAAAAATTGAATTCAACACCCAATGAAAATATATGTGAGGATGAGAACAGAGGATTCTCTCCATGACTTCGTCTGGAGGTTTCTTTTTCCTATTAATTTTCTTTTTTTAAATTTTATATAATAACCAAACATTCAATAAGGAAAGAATACATTCACAGAGCTTTACACTTTTGATATGAGGCCATCTTCTTATTAATAGATTATTCAATTGATTTATTAAAACGTGTGCTCTCATGAATACCATACAAAGGAATTCAATTTTATTCACTTTTTCCTATTTTCTAAGGAATTATTTATTACAAAAATCAAAAGTTTCTTTTGAAAAATTACAAAACACTCTATAAAGAGACACATTTACTGATATATCTTTCAGAAACGTAAGAAGCACTCAATCGAATTTCAGTTATAACTTAATTTTGTAACAAACGTGATTTAGAATCATTGCCTTAACTTATAATTAAGTTAAAAACAAACCAAAGATTTCAACGAAAACATTAATTGCTATTAAAATAAAGCGGAAATTCATCATTTTCTTGTATAATTCTGTTCGTGTTTTCTCTAATTTTAACACTTTCTATGAATATGAAAATTTCGTAAATCGAATAAATATCAGGATTAACATAAAGTATAAAGTCTATCAAACTTTTAAATGAACTAAATTAGGATATAAGAAATGCGTGTTGTACCACATTTCTCAATATACAAGTAATTTTGCTTAATTTAAGTAAATATAGGTATAAATAAATATTTAAACAAACATTACTCGTAAAGTATTGGTGAAATAAAATTAAAAAGTAATTAAAAATTTTCTTTTTAAGCTTTTCTTGAATATAGAGTAGTGTAAAACTTTTATAAATAAAAGTTTAAAATAAATACAAAAATAATAAAAGAGATGAAATCAGGAACTATTTTACTCTTAAGACTGAATACGCATAACTGTATAACAATTAACACAATATATTATTGTTGAATGTTTGGCAAAAATTTAATATATGAATAATTTTATTAAGTTCTTAAGTTCTACTCAATTGATAGAAAGACAAGGAAAAGAAAGGAATAATGAAAAGAATTGACAAGATTGTTGTCGAGAGCACTACAATAGGCCTTTTCATTGTCGACTTTTCCTTGATTTTTTAGATCAACCGACCGGTAGTCATAAATTTAATATATTTTAACGCCATTTATCATAGTAATCATTTGATAAACTATTATTTCTCATAAATACTGTCAGATTTATTATGTTTTCATGAAAATTGCTTAAACTATAAAAATTAATATAAATTATTTGTATAAACCAACTGTATCGATAGCTTTATTGATGTGATTGGATAAGAGTTTTTAATAATCACATCAATTGGTACTATCGCTAAAAAATGGAAATATTCTAATATTAATGTAATAAAAAATAAATTTCAGTATTAAGTTTTTCACATTAATATTAAAATAAAAATATGAAATTCTAATTTTTGAATAGACTTAGTATTTAATAACATTCTTATATAAATGGCTTTAATTCGCATATATTTGAAATTTAATCTTTAAAATTATAATTTAATGACCGCTTTGATCATATCCTTAAATGCAACTAAGCTTAAGTCATGAATTTTACCACATTTACACTTCATTGAGAATTGCTTCGAATCTCACAAAAAACCCGAAATTTGGTCAATATATTCGTTGAATATCTGTATATTGTAAATAAATTATAGGAAATACTTCCCGGCGCTCTTTTTATTTCCCTAAATCAATAGTACAGATGAATGAAGATTAGGTTTCTTCGGATGACTAAATTTGCGTAAATATGGTTTAATGCTTATCAATGATTAATTATGAACAACGGCTCTGGGGGTTGTTGAGCCTGTGTCTATAATTATCAATGAGATTAAATCAATGCATAGAATTCCATATACTGGTAAAATAACTTAATAGGAAATAATACCCATTTTGCACTTTTGTTATGAGAACCATTTGAAAAGTATTATTGTATTTTATTGTTTGGGTTTTCTTTATATCGGAAACTTTAACTAATATTCGCATATCAACCAGTTTATGAGCTATTTGTGAATTCAGTGATGTTGAGTGTAAAGCCTAGTAAACCGAAAAAATAATAATTGAAAATAATAAAGTGTTTACTAATGAAAAGCCTCTTAAAAAGGTTTCTATTTTTGAGATAAGAAGTGTCTTTATATTTTAAGATTCTTTAGATTCTCAACAATATTGACCTATTTTTCCCAACAATTGATAGCCTTATCGGAAAACCGATGGCTTTCCAACATATTTAACTCGAAATAAGGAAATAATCTTTCATTTAGAATGAATAACATCAAGACGTTTCTGTGACTTCATTCTTAGTTAAGAGTTAAGTCTATTTATATTTTGATTCATGACTATATAGCACTAAATAAGGTATTGCACTCATTAATATGAGCTTTCAGAAAGGTAGCCCTTTCACTTTACATCTTTTTTACTTCCTATTAACCAATAAATCAGTTTAAGTAATTATCAGTTCAGTGTTTTCTCATTTAACTCACTTTAAGTGTCTATTTTCAAGAATTGTTTATTATAATGCATATTAAATATTATAAAAAAGTTTCTTTTAGTGTCGTTAAACTGTAAATTACTCTGTATATAAACTAAATTGAGTGGAAGCTCTCATTCAAAATTTGATGAGCTTTTCATGATAAGTTTTTCTATTGTTGGTGAATCAAATCAATTACAATCGACTTAATAAATATATAATTATAATAATATAATGATTTGTTGAGTAGTTCCGCCACTTGTGTAATAAGTCAATACTGTTCCATAACTCGCTTCAGGCAATTGCGGTATTTTAAGTGTTAAGTATTTCTGGTTTCAATGTATATCTATTTGAGTAAAAAATGTCGAGACTCTAGTTTATGCTTAGGAGGCCAGTAGTGGATGGATATGACGCTCAATAACTTTCGAGGTCATTATACCATAACAACAAATTTTGAAAAAGTTACTGCTTTAAAGTCATCTTTTTTTATTAATCCAAAAGGCATTAAAATCTTTGATAGTTTTCCATTGACTCGAATTTATTTCACAGAATCATTTTGTTTTAAAAACTTCCTATAAGCTCAAAAAATTTAGGGCTAAACATAAGTTATTACAAAATTTACAATTTATTATTTCAAAGTTCAGAAGTTTTCTTTTACTAAATTAGAAAACTCTTCAGCTCCAGACTCATGAATTAAAAGCTTATAACTCATTTGAATTTCTATGAAACAGACAACTCAACTAAACTAAAACATCAAACTTATAAACTTTGAGCAAACAAAAAATATATTCTATTTATTTATAATTTATAATTCATTTAAAATTTTTCTACTTTTTAAGTTCTAAAGCTCGCTCTCTCCTAACTCAGGCCTAACAAACTGATGCTATTAATTGGTTATCTATTTTGTTCACATCTTCTAATTTAAAAATTGTGTCATATACTTAAATCTGAAACACTAATTATTCATTAATTTTATAAAAGTATTGCTCGAAAACGCGATTTTCAACTAAACGAAGAGACACCGAATAACATTCAATATCTATAAAAGTAATAACTTTTAAAAATAAATTAATGTTATGGTATGCGCACGTTTCTAGAATTAAAGCAATTCATTATCGGTAATGTTCATTCATAGCTACAGTTTAACAACTTTTAGCTGATTGCGATCTAACTTTATTTTTCATTAACTTATTTTAGAACTAAATTTGAGTACAGATATAAAACTAATTTTAAAACATCAAATCAAAAACTAGAGGAAAAAGTGCACAAAAATTACTTTCCTCGCAATAATGTTTTGTCATATTGAACTCAAGTTTTAGTTTTAAAACAATTAAAATTTAATTCTTATTGAAAGCAAATGTATGGTTATATCAAACCGATAACACAATTGTGTCAAATCTCATATTTTACAATCTTTTAATTTCATTAATAAAAGGAATTCTTTTAGATTTACATTAAGTGAATCACATAATTGATTGATTAAAAAATAGTTTTCAAGAACAAACAACACTAATTCTACTGCAAATATAAGTTAACATTAAAAGTTCTCAATCAAACTTTGATCTATTATTTTAGTGCAAACACACATTACTTGTGATATGCAAATGTAGAGTATGTCAATGTAAGGTAAAAAATGCGATTCAACTTAATTTCCTTCAGATATTGAGATCGATCAAAAGCCTTTTTATGAAAAAGCAATGAATTTTTTATTATCGAATAATACTAGTGATAGATCGAAATGATAACAATTGATGGAATGATAGTATTGTCTATTCATGAGATTATAAGATAAATATTTGATTTTCACTTTTATCGTTAAATTCATAATGAGTTGAGCTGACAATACGTGAAAATGTAAAAAAATATTATTTTTCTTAACATTAGTGTAGAAAATTAAAGAATGGTTTCCCTTTCATTTCATTTATTTGAAATATAACAAACTATTATTATTACTGAGACCAAGATTTTGTAGAAATTATACAAATTATTCATGTTTTAAAAATATATGTTCCTTAATAGTAGAAAAATAACAATAAATATTTTCTGTCTCATAAATCTCTCGTTTCAACGAAGATCTGGAGAAAAGTTAATAATTTATTTGTAGCAATGCTGAGATCAGATGAAATATGTCGCAAAAATACATGAATTATTCGGCACTGTCTGTGCAAATGTACTAAAAAAATAAGACATGAATCGAATGAATTATATCTTATTTATAAAGACTAAGCTTTTATTTATTTCGATTGGAAATAACATTCAGTGCTCAACGACCTAAATATTAGTAAAGTTATTATAATTTATTATTTAATGCTCAAAATATTGAGAGATTGTTCTGTTTGTCTATTATGCTGTCATATTGTCATTAAGCAGAATATTTGAGGATTCAATGAATTTAGATTTATAGTTTGGTGCTTTACTACACCCAACACCAAAATGGATTATAAGAGAGTTCAGCCTAAATGTCAAATATGGGTTCGGTTGCATTCCTTTACTATTACAGTACTTTGAAAGTAGTGTTTAATATAGTGTTAAATCTTAAGAAAATTTATTTCAAATTAATTGAGTGTAAGCTTTCATTAAATAATATAATTCACATAATTAGCTTTGATTGAAGTTATTTGTATTTATTAATCACGAATGAGAGTAAATCACAAAAATATTAGTATAAGAGGAAAAACTTTATAAGCTTTTAGAAATTGTTTCCTAATACGGAATAACTCACATTCAATCATTTAGTGGTTAGAAAGTATTTAATTTCTCGAATCTATTAATTATATAAAAAATGAAAGTTTTTTTCATTAAAAAATAACTTTCATTAAACAGCATTTGATACTAGAGTTACACTTTGTAATGCAAATAATAATGGTAATGAAACACGATATCCTTTGTAGAATCGAAAAATAAAATTAGTTGTGAAATGCAAATAATGGTTTAACTAATATGATGATAGATTGGATTCTGGGTCAGTAATTGTAGAATACAAAAGAAGCTCATTATAAGGAATATATGCTAACAGATGATTATTAGTAAGTTTACTAAACTTTTCAGCAGTTTGTTTAGCAATTCAGGTTGAATCTAATAAGTTGTAAACATTACATAACTTTGTTTTATTATTTTTAAAATTAATTTTTTTTATTTCAAACAAATTTGCAAAAAACTGATTACAATCATGAACCTTACAATACTATTGTATTCATCGGTTTTTAAATGAGAGATAATTTTTCAATTACGTTTGTGCCCGATTAGAGACTCTTGAAATATTGGATATTTATAGTTAGTTTATGGCATTTTACAAATCTTCAGCAATTGATAGAAAATATTATTTCATTATTGTCTGAGTGTTGTAAATATCTATTACCGGTGGTAAATAGGCGTTGGAACTGATTTCATATAGATTTTAAAGATATTCACATAGAATTAAAACATGAAATCGAAAAATGAAAATATAGTAAAATAATTTTTAAAAATAAACAAAAAAAGTAAAATCGATTATTAATTATGAAACATTAAATTTGATTAATATAAAGCCCATAAAAAATAAAATTTCTAGAGAAACTTTCTATAAATTTTAAAACTACCCGCGGCTTATAACTGTTATTTTATAGACCGAATACGAAAAAAATTGTTATTACACTAACAATTAT
>JAUJYT010001662.1:0-10839 GCA_033996565.1 Nanhermannia nana
GCCAGCGTAATATATCCACCCATGCTATGTCCTATTAACGAAAATAACGTTGGTTTATTACTATTGATCTCAGCATCGGCAATTGCTTTTATAGCTTCAGCATAATCATTTATGGCGATGCTTCCTTCCAACATTTCAGATTTACCACTTCCTGGTAAATCCGGAATGATTACAAAAAAATCCTCCTTTAATTTTTCCAATTGATAGAGCCAAACCTCGCTGGTTTCTGCAAAACCATGTATTAATATTACCGGTTTTCCTTCGCCTTCGGCTTTGTAAGAAATTTTTTTATTACGAAAAATAATTTGTTTCATCTCTTGTTATTTTCCCTCGAAATATACAAGATACTTCTGAAAATTAGGATTGCTACGATGGGCATCAGTGCAGGATTCATGTGTTGCGGAAGAAAAAACCAGCAACCCAAAAGTACGAGGGTGAATACTGTATAGATCATAAAATATTTTGTCCCGGGTTTCTTTTTTGAATGTATGTAAAATGCGGCAATAACATTAGTTGGCCACGCCCACAGCAAATTAAAATTGTCTTTACACATACGGTGATCAGTGCCAAACCACATAAAAAGCAATAGAATTCCAAGAAGGCCTGTAATAAAAAACATAAATCCATCCAATGCAATAAGCGTTCTTCTTATAAATAGGTTTTTTGAAAAACTTAAAAGAATAATTAAGATAAATAAACAGGAAAAAATGAAAAGTGGATTTGTAAAATAGTTAGCTGTTATTGGTTTTTGGTCCGTGTTATAAAGGCTGTGCTTGTTGCTGACAATATTCCTTGAATCAATAGTAGTTTTATCTAAAGTATTCATTAGATAATCAGGAAGAAACATTACCTCTTTAGGCTGCATAATTGCATCTGTAGGCTCTCCTAATAATATATCAATGCCAAGCTTGCTCCATTGTTTATCGTTCTTATCGAGGTATTCATAAATCAGATCGCGAAAAGTTTTTTTTGAAGTCAAATAACCGTACCTTGGTACCCCCTTTGATATTTTGTAAAAAATTGAGAAAAAATTCTTTGGTTTCTCTTTGATTTTGATTAGAATTTGAATTTTAATCAATTTTTGCCCAATTTTTAGTTTTATTTACAGTTTGAAAGCTTCAAATAATTTTACACTTTGAATGAAACCTGGACTACTCCTTATGTCCCGATTTTATTCAAAACTTCTGCCTGGACGAGGAGCTCAAAATCTGGACGTCTAGCAAACGAAGTTCAATCAATCAATAATGAAACTATTTTTCAAGTTTCTTATACTTACTGTAAGTTTAAGTTATATTATAAATATATTATAATAAAATTTTCTTAGCATTTGAAGCAACAAAAATTTACAATATCAATGTAATGCCATGGTATGAGCTTAGGCTCAGGTCTAGGCTCAAACTGTTGAGCCTGGTGAGCCTGTATACAATACTTCACAGAGCTTGTATGCAAAAGTTAATATTAATTGTTTATTTATTAGTTTATGTAATTTAAAAATGGCATTTAATAGAGGTATGAATTTTTGGTATCCTTTGAGTGAAATCAAAATGCTTTAAGTTTCTTATTACAAATTATTCAATGTATCAAAAACTCTATTTCAGGACATGTCTAAGAATAAACTTTCCTTCACTAGAACTCAAGACATCGATTCCGGTGCAGTTCCAGCCATTCTGGGATGTCTGACAACGTTAATCATTAGTTACAAAGTATCATAAATCTGTTGTCCATTTATATATCAAAAGCTCAGTCAAAACTATAAATATTAATCTAAAAATTTTAAAGATCTCTCGCGCGAGTCAGTCACTGGTTATCAAAATTAAAATCTCTATTATGTTTAATATGACGTCAATTACACAAATGACAAAATTTTTGAAACATGAAATTCAAAAACTCAATTTCGACATTTGCCTTATCTTTCATATAAACTACTTGTAAAATTAATTCAAAGGAGTCAATCATTTTTCTATTTAGGATTCATTTTATTTTGTGAACTTAATAATAGTGTAAAAAATCAATATTTTAAATAAATTATATTTTAATGTTCGGACGTAAGCAAAAATCAGATTCACATAAAAACTTATATTTAGTTAATATTTAACATTCAGAAAAAGTTAAACACTGTTTGTGGTGTTACTCGAGGCGGAGGTGTCATCACTCGATTGCAAGCATTGCATCTTAAGCTGTGACTGTGCGATGTCTTGCAGTGCGGTCTGTATTTGGTCCAAAAGAGCTTCGCCTCGTTTGACAGTCTCCTCAAGACGTTGAGCGGACTCAACATTTTCCTGTTCTAAGCGTCTCAAAGCGGCCGACTTTCCAATTCATAGTTAATAAACATTTCATTATTAAAATAATCTAAACTTTAAATGTATGTTAAGTTCCAAATAACCTGTAATTCAGGCGTCGATTCTTCACTTGGAAGCGAATCAATCAACACATCGATGTCTTTGGCAGTTCTGGCGATTAAAGTGGCGAATAAATGGGCGAAATCTGTAATCATTTCAAATGAGTGTCAATTAAATTAAAAACAGTCAAAACCATCAAAACCTTCAGAGCTTTGTGTTTGAGCTGTTGGTGATTTGGACGAAGACTTCTCGAATTCAGGGAAAAAGCTCTGTTTCGCGAACTGTTGTAAAATTCCAATACTATTACAGAAGTTTTCCGATTGCTTTCCATCAAAACCAATACCAAAAAACATATTATTATCTCATTTTCAGACTATTTTCTATTTAAATCATTTAATACCTGATTGACTGCGTCCTGAAGTTGTGTTAATCTGTCCGCCATCTCATTGACTCAAAGATTAATTGATTATTAATTATATCATAAATTTGCTTAAAATGACATAAAATTATCAAAAATTAATAATTAATTGTAAATCAACGTAAATGTACTGCAAACCAAAACACAATATCTGTACATAAATACCGTTTAATAAAGAGTTGAGTTCACGTAATATATGTACTCTTTATATGAAAGAAACAGTGTTCACATGTTTTCATAAAATTATTTCTCTTTCCGGTTGAGACAGACATAGAGTCGTTTCGATTCACATTTTCTTAATTGAAATACAAATTATTTATAAGTTTAAGACATAATTTCGCGTCACTTACGACTTAAAAATGCGTTATGTGTCGGCTTATCTGTTGGCCACTTTGGGCGGAAATAAGAACCCATCAAAAGATGATTTGAAGAAAATCCTGAGTAGTGTTGGCATTGAAGTCGACGACCAAAGGGTTACGAAAGTTATTAGTGAACTCAACGGCAAGTCTATTGACGACATCATTGCTAAAGGTTTGCTATAAAAGGATTCATTCAACTGTTTATATAATTATTTCACTTTTTAATAGGCTCTGAAAAGTTGGCATCGGTTCCATCGGGTGGCGGAGCTGTTGTGTCCGCCGGAGCTGCGGCCGCACCTGCCGCCGGAGACTCACCAAAGAAAGAGTCCAAAAAAGAGGAAAAGAAAGACGAATCAGAAGAAGAAGACGAAGACATGGGATTTGGTCTCTTTGATTAAATCTATTTGTGTCCACTTTTTTGTATAATTATTATAACAATAAAGTTATTGAAGTCTTAATTACTTATATGTTCTCTTAATTAATAATGGTTTGATTTGTAGGCAATTGATGTTAACTTTGAATTAACGTATAAAACAGACTATTCTAAAGTGAAACTCTAAGTGAGAAGTTATAGTCAGTGCTGTTCAAAACTCGAGAGTTTAACACTCGCTGTGAAGTAAATACCGTGAGCTCGACAGCCAAGCATGAGTTGGCTCCAACGTCATTGTGTTTTATAATAAACACACAGATTATTATTTAGTTTTAAAGTATTTAGACATAGAATATCACAGATTATCGCATATTTGCTTAAAATTAATTTGTGTAATAAAAATGTGAAATCATCAAATTTGCTGAATGGCGATCAGTAAACGCCGGTACTCGAGAACGAGTGCTGAGAGTAAAAATATATTCACTGACCACCAAATACTTGAGTTAAAAATTACAAACTTAGCATTTATTTAGTGTCATATGAGTTTCGATTTACATTATAATAATTGAAACCTTTTTTTGAGTTTAAATATGAAATGTTTGCTGAAAATAGAATTCCTGAATATTGGTTGAATTGGACTTAATTGCTTACCCACTAATAAGTTTGAGTAACTCATCAAATAATTTGAAGTTCAGATTCTGAACTGATCTTCAAACGACTTGCTATAATAGTTTGTAAAATTAGATTTGATTTGCTTTAAATCATACTTTTAGCGATTCTTTTTGTTAAATATTAATAAAGAGTTAAACTTTATTATAAACAAATTGGAGAAATTTTGAAAATTTAACATTTATATAAGTTATTTATAGATATATATTATTTAATAAATATTTGATAAGACAAACAATTGGTTGATTTGCTTTTATGATTATTTTAAATATACATGACATCAAAAATAATTACTCAAAATTAAAGACTTAGTTTCAAAGTTAGAGCTTTAGAACGTTTATATCATATGTTTCTTTGTTTTAATCCGAAAATAAAATTATTTGTTGTCAATTAATGTCTGTATTTGTAGAACAAGATCTCTCGCTATTTTGAGGACAGCTTTTGCGTCATGTCTTTCAGCCATTTCTGAGGAAAGATTGAAAATTAAGATGAAAATAGAAATTAAACGGAAAGATAGTCGTGAAAACTTGTAATACCATTAAAAAACTTAATAATATCAGTGAAATCCATATTGTTTTCAAGTATAATATCGCGATAATATTCAACCAAAGCTAATGCTATGAATAGAACAAAACTCGACGAAGAGATGAACTTTGCGGCCCATATTGTCTCCCAAACAGAAAAGACATCGTCATAAACAAGTTCTGAAAGTAATTTAAAACTTTATCAATATTTGATCTTTAAAGCAATGAATTGTTTAATTAAATTTAAAGCATAATTAACTCAAGACTATCACGTATTAGTCATTCATATACTAGTGTTAAAAGAACTTCTGAAGTACTGTACTGTACATCGCTGTACATAAACTTAGATATCCCAGAAAATCATTACATAATAATGATATACTGTATGAGAAAGGAAATGGTCTCTCATTTAATGTTATAGTTTAAGACAGTTTGGCAGACATTAACTCTAATGTAAGCATACATTGCAAAGCATTCATTAATGAAAAGCAATTATTGCATTAATTGCTTAAATAATGCATTACTGCGGAGCAGATGCAAAGCATTACATTAATGAGAAGCATTACATTGAGAAAAGTAATACTTATTAAACAGATTATTAAACGAATTATTTTACCTCTTTTGAAGTCCAATAAGAACCATCGGTAGCAAAAATAGAAATGCGTATAATCACCATTTTGATGCATGAGCTCAAACATTTCAGCGTCTAATATCTGAATTAATGATCGCATATTAGCGAAGTGCGAATCCATTGCACCCCCGTGTGGAAAATTAGCCACCATTCGCTTCATTAATTCACAAAAACAACTGTATGTCAACACTTCTATATTTTATTTTAAGCAAAAATTTATTTAAGAAAATTCATTCCATTTAAAACACTGACTATTCTTATACTAAATATTCATACCGTCATCGTATATGACTAGAAGCGGTGCCACTAAATCACACATTCCTTGAACATATCCGACATCCAAATGCTCCCAAACATAAGTACACATTACATTACGAAGTTTTTCTAAGTTCTCATTTGTGAAATACCAAAAGTTTCGGTCACATCTTTGAACATCTTTGTCGATTCGGTGAAGATTAAGGGAAAACAGGTCTAATAATTCATTCTGAAATGAGTTTATTAAATAAGTCATTCAATAAATATTTAAACGCTTTGCTCATTATTTTTCAAGTTTTTTTAATAGTTTTATATAAGAAAACTTACGGTATATACTCCTCCGTTCGACGAAACGGGTGACACACACTGTGAACAAGACTCTGCAGTTAATGGTAAATGTTGTGATTCAGCAGCAATTTGATTGGCATTTTCAGTGTTGTCCTCAATTTTAGTCGAAGAATTTATAGCATCTATTGATGGATTGGTAACAATGATATTCTGACTGCCCTGACTTTCGACTTGTTTAAGACGCTGTAATTGTCGACGCGCTGCAGATATTGGTTTAATTATTTCTTTATTGGTTTGTGTGTCACTGGTCTGAGTTGAAGACTTTCTACTCGATGGCTTCGAATCGTCGCTCTCAGAGAATTCCTCGAAAACTTCATTACTAAGACTCGGATCTTTAGGACCAGTTAATGGAATTTCTGCACTATTACTTTCGGAAGACAATTTTGCTAAGTTTGCGGCCACTATTTCTTTATCTCTTTGTCTAACAATAGCTTCTACTGCGAGCCATTCAGACATAATCATTTCGTACATTTGCTGCACTTCTTTGTCGCGATGATTCTTCTCTTCAAAAGTACTGTCAAAGCTATAATGACCCAAAAGGTAAGGCCAAACAGATTTTCTTAGACTATGTTTTATTCCTCCAAAATATATCAGTCTATGGACTTCATTGAAGTTTGATATCTTTCCATCTGAAGTCTTCATTGATTCCCAAATTTGTTCATTAATTCCTTTTGAGGCATCGATAGGTTCATCACTTTTTATGATCTTGAGGTTAACCAAATCAGCCAAATGTGTTCTGACTGTTCTCAGATGACGACAATGAGCTAACCAGCCATAAAATGCTCGGGAAATGATTTGCCTTTTCATAGTATCGCATAATATTTTTATGTTTGACTTATCTGTTGTCTCACTTTCTCCCAGAGAAGAGCTATTCATTGATGCATCTGATTTATCTTCAAGTGTTGTGCAATTATTAGTATTTTCTTCATTATTTGGCTTAACGCAAGTGGAAGACGGATTCGACTGATGTTTTTTTAAGCCGTTATATGGTCTCATCAAATAGAATCCTGTTTTTGTAGTGTTCGGATCAAACATTTCTTGTGCTATTGATTTTCAGTTAGAAAAAATAGAGCGCATTAAAGCTTAAGTAAATAAATTCTTGATTATCGATCGATAGTCAAAACTTACATATCGTATCAGGTTTTTCAAAAGTAGCAATAATTCGGAAAACATAATCACACGGCTCTTCTTCTTCATCATCATTATTAGAAGAGTTAGTGTTTGATTCACTGGATTTTTTGTTACGCGTCGATCCGCGCCCTTTACGTCGTAATTTTGGAAAAACTTTTCCTAAATTTTGTGCGCATAAAGAGGAATATTTTAAAAAAGAACTTATTATAATTTTTAGAGCATTTTAAGCATACCTTTACCTTTTTGTGACCAAAGAGGAGGATCAAGTTGTCCGTAAGGCAATAACCCATTCTCCAAACAGGAAAGAAATGAAAGTAAATGTCCGCCTCTCGGAAACTTGATCGGAGGTCTCATTACCCCGTCTTGTCCAACAAGAACTATTGTGCCACTACTGTCTTGTTGGTGACAATGTAAATACACTATTTCATCAACATTTAAGCTCAAAGCGTAGTCCCAGAATAGACTATAATTATCAGAGTTTCCAACAATAGTTTTACTAATAATACAGGCAATTATTTTTTAATAGATTAATAATAAGTATATTTTTGCATTAATTTTTATAATTCATTAACCAATAAACCGTTTTAATTAATAAAAATTAAATTTTATCAAAATTTTTAAACATTTTGATTTTCCTAATGAAAGCATCTTTGAATGCGTTGTTCTCATGTGTTAAAGGAAGGATACTTTTTCATGAGAAAGTTCACTAGTTTTATAGAGGTATATAAATGAATAAATAATAAGAGGTTTTTTGTTTGCTTTAAGTTAATGTTTTACATATGTCAGTTCAAAAGTTGGAACTGCTGTAGAGTATTGAATGCAAAACATGAAAAAAATATAACTTCATATTTAATGCTTTAGTTAATGGCTGAGCTTTATTGTACAGTAAGTTATATTAATTGTGATAAAGTTCTCAGATATTAAAATTTAAAGAGTATTAATGCCAATGAAGTGCATAAAATTATTGTAAGTTACTGTTAATGATCTCTAACGAATACCTTTTATCCTGTCCATTAGCGGGAACATCAGATCCTTCTCCTACACTAGCAGTGCAGCCATTCATCAATTGATTAGGAGTCCATTTAATGATTAATCCATTGTGTGTTTGATGGAGCGACAAATAGCCCGGCATTGCTTCCAAATTCTCTCTCTGAAAGTGAATTTGCAGAATATATGATAATTATTTTAAAGATTTATTTAATCATTTTTACCCACCGGTTGAATCATAACATTATTTTTTCCATATAATAGAGTTGAACGAGAATTTTGATGTAAGGATTCGACGTAATCTCTTGGCGACCACGACAAAGATGATCGTCCTATGGGTGGACTGTTGTCATCGGTACTGTTTGATGATTTTGAGCCTTCAATTCCAGTTCTCTTATATTGTAAGCCTAATGGTTTTCTACCAGTGGGTGGTGTTGAAGGACCATTAACTATAGTGCCTGATAACCGATGCCTTTGGACGAGTTCATCAGCGGGAGGATCAGTCCAGAAGTGGTCCTGTGTTTTCATTTTGCTATAATCGAGAGCACACGGACCCACTAAAAGTGATGCCAATATCTGTCCGGCCACTGGGTCGGAAACAAGAGCATCTTTTTCGTAATATTTACTGCTATTCTGCACCACATGATCGACAATAGAAACGAGATGTTTCTCGAATAACGCAACTCTAATCCAAAGATAGCGAACTGTGGTAGGCTTTGTAGTGCTCTGTTGTTTAGCTTTCGATATACACTTCTTGTTTATGCTGTCACTACTTGATGACGAACGCCTAAAGTGACGATTAATTATTTACAAAACAGATTTTTGGTAAACATTCATTAGAAGTGACTTAAATACTGGTGTTGTATATTTGCTATACATGTTAGCGTTATATCATATAACAGAAGAGTAACATATATGTCATACTTGTTCGGATCAGCATTTTCTAAATCACAAACGATCCTCATAACAATAGATGCGGGCTCTGATGATTTTGCAACCTTTTGTAATAGCGCTGTCGTTGAATTTGTTTTGAAAAGCCCGAGAGCTCTTCTTTTAAGCCCATAAGATAAACAGGCGTCGACTGCAGCTAAAAATCATAGAAATAAAAGAATCAATATTTGAATGTCTGGAACAAAAAAAATTGTTTCGCCAAATCATTTCTCAAAAACTCATTCACGTGTATTTAGAGAGGCTTATTAAACATTAATAGTGAACCTGATTGTAATAAAGAATTCATAATTAGATTCAAGAGGGCTTATCATAAATTGCACTTTTATTAGTTGACTCCAAAAACTTTTGACAAGAGTTAGAGTACACTGAGTTCTGAGAGTAGATAAATAGAAAATTTTATTAATGCATTGCTGATTGAAACACTATCTCAATAAATATAAGTAGCGATGGGCAAGGCTCGATTCTTTCAGGCTCAGTGGCGAGCCTGACCAAATTGAGAAAAACTGAGACTAAGCTCGAGCCTGAGGCTAACATTGAATAGAGGTTTTAGTATATAAAATTAAAGAAAAATCAGATTTTATTTAATGCAAATATTAAATTGGTTTTATTTCAGGTATTAAATGAGTTAATTATTCACAAATGAAGTATTTAAGCATAGATTCCGAGCACATTAAAGTTTGAATAGAGTCTTTCGAGGCTGTTTCAAATTGTGAGCCTGAGCTTGAAAATTTTTGCGAGCCTGAGAGCCTGCTCATCGCTAAATAAAAACAATATTGAGTCAGTTATTGCTTTGCAAATACTCTGCAATATTTATAATGCAATATTTTCTTATCTTTCAATATTTGAAGCCTCAATTATTGTAAGAGAATTCATTTGAACTCAATTTTGTATTGTAGTTCATTCTATTGGAACATTAGCTTTGGGTTCTTATTTCCGTTGATATAGTAATTCTTTTACGGATAAAAATTCATTTTTTTGCTAATAATCTATAGATTTTTTCACTTTTAACTGTTATAACTTATAACTTATAACTGTTTTAAGGTAATCTTAAGAAACTTAAGAGATTTTTTTAAACATATATCAATTT
Organism: Nanhermannia nana; assembly: GCA_033996565.1. Classification (NCBI taxonomy): domain Eukaryota; kingdom Metazoa; phylum Arthropoda; class Arachnida; order Sarcoptiformes; family Nanhermanniidae; genus Nanhermannia; species Nanhermannia nana. The sequence continues at coordinate 10,070 of JAUJYT010001662.1, forward strand.
ACAAAGTTATTAATTAATTTCATTTTTCTTTTCAATTTTTTCTTTTAATTATTAAATGAAAAATCATTTGTTTCTTGGCCTTATTTGAAAAACCAATTAATTGAATAGAAAAGCAATACAAGTTGTATATTATTAAAAAAAAATTTGTATTATTATAATTGGCCATTTCTACGAACAATAAAAAAATTCTTTAACATAAAATTGTATTAACGGTGATGGATTGTAAGCATGTCTGTTATTTTTGTACTTATACATCGTGCCCTAATTTCAGATCAAATAGAAATAAGGGAAGTACAGTATATAGTGAAAGATGTAAGTAAAAGTTTTCTTATCTAATACATTATTAGATTAGTAATGCATTTAAAGTATAAGTTTAGTAATATATATTTGCTATAAACCACCTGCTATTTTGTTGTTGCATTTCATGTAATATAATGTTTGACTATTATTTAAATGATCATATGATTAAATTTAAAATAAGTTATATCATATTGCACAATTGTTTAGAATTTTAATTAGTATTGGTGAATTTTAGCATTAATTAGTGAACTATCTCTAATTAGTTATAATACCAGGTATACAACGTATTCTGCTTGAGTGTCTCTCTAAGGAAACACAGTGTTTATCAAAAGTTCGAAAGATAAAAATTTTATAATTATAGGCAAAATACTTATAATATACCATTTATGAATGACTGTTCAAATTAAAAATATGGGTACTATATAATTACACTGTATAATGTATAAGGATTGTTGTTAGGCAACAAGATT
>JAUJYT010001663.1:0-10839 GCA_033996565.1 Nanhermannia nana
TCTTGTGATAATAAATTACTATTTTAGTGGATTAGAGAAAACTTAAATCCCTTCAAAGAGAATATATTGTTCTCCTCTCTATAGAGAGAATTAAAGAGAGAAAAAGGTAGGGAAAGAATACAGTAAATTATATGCAATGCATGCCTCACAAGCATATATATTTACTACACTACACATTAATTTTAATTTTTCAACTTTGATGCAGTTTTCCATTATTATATGTAGGAGTAAAGTATTCTAAGAGCTTATAAAAAATGCATAAAATATAAGAATATTCTGAAATTTAATGAAACTTGAGCTATAAGTTGGCGTATCTTATATTTCACGAGTTAATAAGTTTCCTTCCTTATAGTCTCAAATATTTGCCTGATTTGCCTAATTTTAACACTCTATCAAAAGTTCAAACTTTCTAAAAGCTGATCAAAAATTATAAACTTGTTCTACAGTATTAATAAGTTTCAAAATTCCATAATAACATGTGATTTTTGAAACTTTTGATTTTTGTTTTCCAATTTCTGAATCATAATTTCAAAGCCTTAAAGCATTCAATGAATAGATTTTCACTATTAATAGCAATTCACTACTTATACTGTAGGAAATGATCATATTTTAGGCGAGTCGTGAAATAATAGATTATTCAGTTGTATAACATTATAGAAGACTAGACATTATAGTGTGGGAGTACTAGTACTGGTATTAGACAATAACCGATTAGTGGATTATGTCATGCTTTTACATCAGACGGTAATCGGAAAAATATCAAAAGAAATAAATATCCTTAATATGTGTATAATAAATAATACATAAGTGAAGTGCCAGAAACTATTTAAGTTACTCTCAGAGAGTGTTCGTTAAACCGATAATCTCTAAACCCCTATTGATGTGATGTATGATATAATCCAACTTATGATATGTTTTGGTTCAATCAAGCATTAGAATCCTGTATGGGATGGGCAGTAAGGACAGTAAGACATCGATTCCCAAAATAATCGCTTCTTTTTTAATAAAGACAGTATACAAAACAAAATATAATGTACTTTTCTTTCCATTTAATTTATGGTTAATTTTTAGGCTTAGAGATTAGTTTTTTGGACTGAAATGATTAGAGAAAATAATATATTATTATTTTCGAATGCATAGGGATTTATGATATTGTAATAACTTTTCTAAAGGATATAATTATCATAAAACAAGTTTTAAATTTTACCTATTTTATAACCTTCCTATCCTATAAGGCATTTTTCATTTTGTTAAGCAAAATAAGAAATTTACTTAAAAACTATAATTTAACTGAATTTAATAAATACTTCTGTCCAACATTTATAGATATTTAATAACTTTTTGTCAGTTTATTTATTGAATCTTTGCTTAATTCTAGTTTTTATTTTTGGCAACAAATTAATTAATTCATCAAAACAAATAACTTACTAAACATGATTTGGATTAAATTCATTTATCAAAACTTTTCACTTTCATAACTCACTTCTATCGCAAAGAAATTGCTCTCAAAAAAGGAAAAATAAAAAAGTTTAACTCATTTTCTAAAAGTGCAAAAGACATCAAATGTCAAGCATCTCAAGCATCTCAAGCAAGAAAAAGTCTTGTCTTAATGATAGCCTATGTTATAAAAGCTTATTAATGGTCAAGGATTTCGTGTTTGGATTGATTACCATTTTATAGTAGTTGATAAAAAAGGGTTGCGTTCAATATAATGGATGCGATGATTTCATAATTAGTTTCTTAATAACATTTTTTCTTTTCTTTTTTAAGATAACTAACCTTCAAATGTAGCACATATTTCTCTTTCACTTATATTGTACTTATGTATGAGAAAAACAAACAATTTATAATAATAACTATAAAATTATAATTAATTGCATTTCTTTGAGAATGACAATTGAATAGACAGTAAAACACAATTTATTTTTCAAAGATAAGACAGTTCTTCAAGTATTTAAGTTAATAATTAATTCCTGAGAAATTGTGTTCATTATTATCTTTTTAAAAAAACTTAACCTTCAGTTTTGAAAGTAATTGTCATGTGATATAATGCAGTACTGATATAATAATATTTAATGATAATTGAAATTCATGTAATTCTTTTCATAATACTTATATAAATAATTTTGTGCCTACTTTTGTTGACTAATTCGTCATTATATACATTTCATTTTTTCAATGGTCTTATAATATACTTCAAATGGAAATCCAAGTCTGAACTTTTTAATAATTAATTTCTAATTTCTTATGTGAGATAAATTGTTAAGAATCGTAAAATAATTGTGTTTTGTTGTGTAAGATCAATGATCTTTCAATTTCTTTAATGGAAGAATTCATATGAGCGGTAAAAAAAGTTGTCTCTCTCTTAACATTCTCTCATTCACTTTCATCCAAAAACTTGTGTCATTAAATATGAGGGCAGGTGTTCGCCGATCACATACTAAGTTTGGGAAACTTTCGATTTTCCTGTTATAACTACATCACTAGTCATAGTGAACTATAGATATCTCATTCCTTTTCTTACACTTCCAATTGTTCTTAACTGCAGAGAAACAATACTCAAATTTTTGCCTAAATCGTGAAAATCGTGAATCATTTTTGTAATCAATCATTTGTAACATTCTTTTCCTTTTAACCCTTATTTTCGAGAGCATGTAAAAAATGTTTAATTCCCTAATAAGGCTTAAAAATAGCAGCTGTTTGGCATACTGTACAGTAAACATATGACAAAAAAATACTCTCAAACTGTGATTTTGTTTTTAACCGTTTGAAGCAATTTCATGATATAAACTGTCGCAAAATCATATACTGGTTAAGTATTTGTGTGTTAGGTATTTGTTTAATAGTATTTTTCTTTTGATACTATTATGTATGGAATGTAGTTATAATTCCATTCAAAATTCAGTCAAACAAATGCATTGAACATTCAGATGCATTCACAAAAACAGATCAATAGATTTTAAAACGATTGCTTTCTTTACTTTGTCCTTAAATTGATTTCTTCCTTATTTGTACATAAATTCATGCCCCAAGAAATGGATTTCACATTTTTTAAGTTTATTATTATTTTTTGTTTTAAATATAATGATATACCTGTAGTTGAAAGAAATGGTTAGAGAAGGGGCCAAAAAAGCACTAAATTATAATTATTGAACTAAACCAATTGTTTATAACTAGCAATTTATGATTTAGTTAAGTACCAGTATATACAATATGTAAATTTAATTTCAAGCTTGCAATTGTTCCAAAGATTTACCATAGGAATTGATTGGATGCACATCAGAAATGTGGTTTTCACTCATATGTTTCATATAATTAAATCTTCAAAAATAACTTTATGAACTTTTTAGTTGTAATGTAATTACAATACTTTAAAAAATAAATAGCTTTATATAAACATAAGTTATTTGAAAAATGATTTTATCATAAAAATAAACATTTTCGGTCTCTGTCTGTATTTTGCAAATAGAATAAATCATTTGTATAATAATAATTAGATAAATAGATTTTTTGTGGCCATTATAGCCCACATTTTGATAAAAAATTAGTTCTCCCTCAACGCAGAATACAAACTGAAAGTAAGAGAAGCCATAAAGCCATTTATCATCGAATATGCAATTTTACAAAAATTTTCTGACAACAAATTGATGACTTATTTTTATGCTCGCGATAAAGAATTAATTTTTCTTATTGATAGAGCAGTTAAAGTGGAAGTAAGAGACACTAGAGATTTGTATTTATGTTTAAAACTACATCACTATCAATGAGGTCTTTGAGGTTAAGTTTGTTATACTGTTACAGTAGTAATGGATACATAAACAAATGGGAGCATTATATAAAAGCTTTGCTTATTTTAGTAGTTTTAATGTATGTCTTTTTGTTCTGAGACATAAAAATTGAGACTAAATTTTAAGGTAACGAACAATTCCAGTAGAAAGACATTCATTTATGTCAAGATTAACGAAGAGAAGGAAAAATAATAGAAAGGATGAAGAGGAATGAGAAGAGATTGAGATTCACCTTATGGCTAACGTTGATAACAATTTCTTTTGGTATAACAGTCTTTCGTTGAGAACCTAATTAGTGAGTCTATAGAGCATTCATTGAGCTTTTATTGTTCTTTTAATTATTCATTAACTATATTTATCTGTCGATTAAAACTTTTGCAATTCTCCAAAAAATGCTTTAAATGAAAATTTATGGCAAAATTAATTTAATATCTGAAAGATGTCGTGAATATTCTGGTTTATCATAAGTAGGATTTCACTGTATTATTATAGATATTTTCACGGCATTGCCTTTTAAATAGTATTTCATGCGTGAAAAATGTGTTCGCTTTTTAGTTATAATGATAATAATAATAAGTAATGACACTATTATTTTTATATTGAAAAAGTGAAAAGCCGTTTAGTCTTATAGTAATTATAGAAGAAAATTGTTTCCTATTATTTCGTTGCGCAGAAACTGTTTATCCGGCGAAAAGACGCGTATCTTATATCTCATACTTGAGAGTCATTTATTCTCATTTTCAAATCTTTCATTCAAACCTTTTTAATGATTCGGTTGAGAAAATTAGTTAATAATTACATTGTGTTGAAGTCCTCTTTGAAATATAATTAAAGAATTGTAATCATCATTATATTATGCATTATATAATATATAACATTACAAATCCTAAGAGAATACACCAGAGTCTGAATCAGTGTTAAGAAAAGGATTTATGTGAAAATATATTTGAATATTTTCTTTATGGTTTTGCACTGAAATTTGATATTCATATCACACTAAAACACCTAAACTTGTTGTTTATGTTTTAATATTGGGTACCACAACACAAAACATTTATTTTCATTTCCCACTGAATATTAAAGTGAAAGTCATTTCTATGTTCAGTTGAATTTTGGATTTTGTTAGATAGAGATAGCGAGAGAGGGAAGTGATGAGAATTTTTAATATAATGAATCTCTATCTTGAAAGCAGAGCAGAAGATAGGAATATAGTAAATGTTGAACAGAAAGAATAACATTGATATAGAATTTTCATATACTAATAAAATTGAGATTTCACTAACGCTATATTTGTGCCACAGCTTTATGTACTTGAAAGTATGCAAAGGTTCTGTTATGATTAGTTACTACAGTAGTATTGTTTGTTATGTCAAATCATTTTTCATTTTGATTAAATTTAAAAACAGGTCTGAAAAATAATCCTTTTTTGTCGTAAACATTAAACAAAATTTAAAATTTGTTTTCTATCAAATGAAATATTTTTCAAACTTTCAGTTATGCAAAAGAAAAGTGAATTACTATTTCATCTCTTTCAAGATTTTATAAGTAATTCTCTGAACATTAAAATATTCAGAATTATATTCAGAATTATTCACAAACCCTGAGAGTAATGTTAACTGAAAGTAATTTGAGATTTGCATCAAAGTCTTTAAAAATAAAATATAAAGAATCCTTATATTGATAGTTATGTATAAAAATTTACTTTTCTGTCTACCCCTCGCTGTCTTTCTTGAGGTGAATATACTTTAAAAAAAGAAAGTCTGTGCTCTCCAGATATTGAAAAATGTTTGCATTGATTCAGGTATAGAAAAATATGATTGTTTTTAGAAAAGATTTACAATTTTATGAACGACATGCAGTGCCGTAACCAGGGTTTGGCTATGATTTGGCTCAATGTTCTAGAATTTCACAAATGACTGAAAATAGTAATGATTTAAAGCTGAAGATTAATAAATTAAATAACTAAACTAAATAAACTAAATTCCAATACAAAGACCTGAAATTCAATGCCATCTAATCTTAATAGGGTTACAGCCCCGTTAGCCCCACCGCTGGTCACGTCCGTGACAGTATACCAATAACTTATAAGACACAATCATTTATAACAATGTCTATCAAGCCTTATCTGAGAAAAAATATATAGAAATTGATTTCTGTAAATATAGTATCATATACTCTGTGTATTTTATTCTCTGAAAATCTACTGAAAGTCTAAAATTGTTTGGAAGTAACAAAAAATATAATAAAAACAATTCTAAAGCTTATCTCTTATTACTTCATAAATTTTTAATCAATAAAAATAATGAGAGTATAGATGAGTCGATTTAAAATTCTAAAACATTAGTTCACATGAGCTGAGAATTTTTTCATTCAATTTATGTAACCTCTATTTCATAAATTAAAGATTGGATACCTTTAACTGATTTAATTATCAATTTTGTTACCTCAATATCAGAATTATTCAATATCTTACCGAACTATTAAAGCTTTCTTTTCTGACTATATATTACTTAATTAAAAATATTATTGATAATGAGTTAACACTAAAATTAACTTTACACTAGGCTTAGATTTGTTTAAGAATGTATATAAAAAATCTTATAACTTATTTAAGAGTTAAAAGGTTAACATTTTCTAAGAAATGTTTTTCGTATAAAGTTTATAAGGGTTTGAAAGTATCAATCATTAAGACTCGATAAGTAATTATGGATTCAGACAGATCTCAAGTTTAAATATTTAACACTAAAAATATGTTTGCGAAACATAAGTTACCTCAATAATAACCAGTAACAACTTCAATAATAAATAATTCATGTTATAATTTTATCTTCAACTGTAGCTCAAAGATGTGTCACGTTCTCTATTGAGCGCAAGTAAATCCTCGTGAGATTAATACCCACTAAGTTTTACAGTTTGCGATATCTCTGATCGAAAAAAGCAAAAGTGTTCTCCTCTTCTTTTATATTACTTTCGGGATATATATAACTAATGATCAAAATATTTTCCACTGCATTGAATAAAAATATTTTAGTACATGAATTCTTATGCAAATATCAATTATTCATGTGAAAGAAAAGGCAAATTTTCACAATCATTATAAGTTTATAAAGAAAGGTCTGACATATCATATATGAATTAAAATGAAAAATTGAAAGTTCAAAACTTTAAGTTAATAATTAAAATCATGAGTTCATGTGATGGAAACATTTTGGGCAGTTTTTATGCTAAAGTTCAAAGTTTTTTAACTTCTTGTGAGTAAAACAATGAATAATAATGTAATTATAAATTTACAGTTTTGTAATCAGTTTTAATATCATAGAGAATGTTAACATATATTAAAATGTATGAGATTTTGATCAAAAATATTTGTATTATAGTTGTAGAAATCTTTTGACACGAGACTGAGCTTAATCTTGTATTTATCTCAAGTTCATCTTTTGACAGAAATTTATTCAAAACAAAAAAGTTTTGTTAGAAGTTTTTAAAAGCTTTTAATTTTGGCATCAATTCATTGAAATGCATTCAAATTCAAATCTAAGCTCAAGTAACGATATTGTCAAACATAACAAATTATAAATTAAAAATATATACATTTGTAAATGTTTTTTCTTATTGCATATTTTCTGATAAAATATATGCTAAAATTGCAGTACTTTTTCGTATCGAAATAGAAAAATTTTAAATGCAAATCATTTCTATACATGCGATTGCGATTACAATAATAAACTGACATCAAAATCAAAGTCACTTTTGAAAGACTTATAATAACTTATTTTCTGTAAAAGAAAAGTAGCATAAAAACGAAATCCTGATAAAAACGAAATCCAAATCATCTCAAAGAATAAGAGATAAGGGCTTTGAAGAAAATAGAAGCTAATGAGACGAAATAAGAGCTATAAGAGATTCATTGGATTGAGTTTATTCCAGAATATAAACTTGTTTAACGCATTATAAACATTAGAGGAAAGCTATGGGTTAGAGATAAGTTAATGAGGAAAATCAGCTCTTATTTTGCTATAAATTAATAATTCAAAGCAATAATATTTTGATAGGCATTAATCAAAAGTACAGTCAAATTCAAATGAGAGATCCAGGAAATAATCAAATTGTTTATAGCTTTTAATGGAATAATAAATTGAGTCAATTCTTTTTATTTATTGCTTCTAATAATTAAGTTTATAATTTTCAGATTAGTTATTATACAGATCATAGACCATAATATTTCTCAAAGAAAAATAATAATAAATTGAGATATAAAAATATTTATTTTATTGTCAAAAGAAATGGGATTGTATTTTACATTGAATTATGAGAATAGACTGTATTAATTCAATATCAATTGCAGTAAAACGCAAATATCTAGTATGACCGCAGATCATAGCATTGGCCACTTTGCTTGATTGAAATCACCCATTTTGACAATAATACATTTTCCGTCCACTTAACTATTTTGATAGTAATAGATTAGGTTTAGGGAAATCGGTTTTATAGAAACGATTGGAGCTTATTGTAGTCATTTTTTTAATCTTTTTCAAACTCATTCAATAATGTGTTTAGTTTACAAATTATTCCTAAAAAGTTGAGAATTGTTTGCGTTATATTAAAAAAATATTCAAAAAATTGATTTTAAGTCAAGATTTTTAAAAATTAGTTTCGAATAGTGTTTAAATAATTTCAAAACATGAATTCTCTAAAGAAATTCTTTAAAGATTTATTTAAAGTGGAATTTGTAAAGTAATATAAATTTTGACGATTTCTAGAATTCTAAGGCCAAGTACTAATCTGAAGGGCCATTTCCATCATCATCTCTCCCGTTCTCATCCATTTGATTGCCAAAAACTATACTCTCTTCAGTACTCAACTCACTTCTCAACTACTACTTCTCTCATCTCATCCCTCTTTCACTTTCATAAACTTATAAGGATTGCGAACAGAAAAAAATAATAAGAAGAAAAGCTGAAACCACAGTAAATCCTTAGCGTCAGGGAAAACAAGTTGTAGAACAAGACAATAAAATATGGCATAAAATATTACATATATAGAAAATGCGGAGAATGAAAGAGGGGTTCGCCTGCCATAAGAATATATGAAATATGAATATTAATAAATGAAATTCGTGTGATAACAATCATGTTCTTTGAGCTGATGTGCCCACACTTTTGACAACTATCTCTGCCTTTCTCTAAATCCTATCCCTCATCCATTCCCTTCAAAGTTGCCTCTCTTTTGTGTGTTATATCATAATAGTATCGCATAAAAGAGGAGGCATTTAATAATTATTATTTTTTATATTACTATTTCCTTTTATTTTCTCCGCCGAAACTCGCGCGCAATTTGATATTATTATAATAAATAGCTATTGGGGTCATTCAGTGTTAGGCAATCATTTTCTTTTATCTAACTTTTGTCATTGTCGAGGGTAAGCATTTTTTACTGATTACTTCAATTTTATTTCCAATCGTTTTTAATATTAAATTCTAAGCTAAAAATGCGGGGATTTCCAGAACAATGCAAATAACTATGCTTTTGATTAAGTTATTTATTTTACAGGTATATGTTTATTGTTTTACTGTCTTTACTTTCTTAGAGAAACTCATGCATCAACTCATCAACTTATAACACATGTAAATATCGACCAATTCAAGAGGTTTTATATACTTATCAATGAAAACCATTTTATTTTTGAACTTCTTTTATCAGACTTTTCATATTATGGAAAGAATTCTCGAATGATATAAAAACATATCTGATCTGACAAAACACACTTTGCTTTAAACAAAATACAACTTCAAAACTTGAACATTCAATGAGAACTCTAGAAATGTAATAAAAATATAAATTTACGGAAATAGTATTGCATCCAATTTCCTCTTTAGTAGAAAACAAAATGAAAAATAGCAGAAAAGAAATTGAAAATATCTCATTTAATTTTATATTTTCCAATTTAGTGGCACAAGTCATTAAACGCAAGCTCTTTTATGGGCAGTCGGTTTCGAGTATTAACACTTGAACGCTAATACCTTGTAAGCTAAAACTGTTGTGTGTCTGTCTGTTCTACTCATTGTTAATGCTTAAAAACACCGAAAAACAAATTGATTTTGTGGCTCTTTTATTGGTAAACAAATTGAAAAATTGCTTTAAAAGCTTTATTTTTTTTAATGCGTTGGCAAAGACTTTAAGCAAACATTCAATTAAAAGACTGTTTTTGAGAATAGAATAAAATCTTATTTTTATACCTAATAAGCATCTGATAAACATATCCAAGAATCAAAATTTTCGAAAACATGGAAAATATATTTGAAAATGAGTTTTTCCCAAATAAATACAGAAACCGATAGATCAAACTCAAAAAGTAAACTAAGTTTTAATTTATTCATAAAGGGCTGGATTTAAAAACTTAAGAAAATAAATTTTTTGGACTTAATAAGAAAATAAATTGATCTCTCTATAGGTTTCTCTCGGATCATCTCTCATGTAGAGCCCAACCTTTAGAAAAAATTTAAATTGAGAGATGCCATCATTTGAGGGATGATCTATAATGCAATTATTGTTATATAATAGTTAACCCTTTCGTTCGTTCGTTCATCTTAATCATGAAAATGACAGACACAACAATCATAATATGAATTACTTCATTTTCACGAGTCAGATAACTGTGTATCACTTAGGGAGAAAAATGTGAAGGTTATGTGAATTTTAAGTAATAGAGTTTTTTTAACTCTGGAGTTTAAAGGCTTTTTGTTTTAAATGAGTCATTGAATTCGATTCAATTTTACAGCTTCTAAAAGTTGTTTCACTTATTCTTCTGCATTACATAAAAGTGAAAATTATTGATATTATGCAACACTAATGACCGATAAACTAATCGGCGAACATATATGATTAAGAAGTGATGGGGAAAGGTTTGGTTTGCATGCCTTCTACTGTATTTGATGTCATATTAACTTATTTAAAAAACCTGTTGAAGAAATAATGAATAATATATGAAAAGCATTTTAAAATATTGCACTTATAATTTTTCGGGGAAATGACAGAGAACCGAAATATTATT
>JAUJYT010001664.1:0-10837 GCA_033996565.1 Nanhermannia nana
AGAAGCACTTCAATAGGACTGTTGGGAATTCTAGGCTTTTATATGATTTAGGGCCTAAACTTTAGGCCATATTGATTATATGGGTTAGTCATCTATGGTAAAAATAATAAGATTTATTCCTAATAGAGATGTCTCAAGATGCTCAAACTTGGTATATGGGTGGTAGGTATTCCTCCCAAAGACTGTATCCGAAATTATCTAAATTGGAAATGAATGCTTGTTTTTACTTTTATTTGCTGCAAACCATTTATTATCTTTGGAATAAAAAACCATTATTTCCAAAATATTTACCGCTATTATCATTGATTGCTTTGTTTGATATTTGAATTAATTGATTTTAAAATATGTTTTTATTTTTGTTCGATCTGTAAAAAATTACAAATTCAAAAATAGGGCAGAGAAAAGAAAATGCCATTTTTTAAAAATTTGACGGAAAAATGTGTGTCAAAAAATTTGATTGAAATCGATTTGTATTATATAACCCCTTCAAGGATTCCCTCTGGAGAGACAAAATTTTGAATAGCTTGGACCTGATGGTCCAATCTGGTCTATGATGGTCTATGGTTTTGAAATTAAATTCAATTCATCTATAGATTTGATGAATCATTTTTCAATGATTTATAACTATTTGTTGAACAAGATCTTTGTCAACATTATTCAGTGATTAAATTTGAATAAATAATATTGAAATCAGTGTCAAGAGTAAGATAAATAAAAGTCGAAACTATTAAACCTCATAAAACATATTTTAACAAAAGAATAATAAATTTATTTAAAAATCAAAAAGTAAACTATTCTTGAATTAAAGTGCATTCAAAAGGTTTCATATTGAGTATTACATAATGTAATACTTAAATAATCTTTCCATGACTTATAATTATATTTTTAAATAACTTATGAAATATTTGCGTTTTCAAAAGTTTTCAGTTTTTTTCAAGATTATGTGTCGAACACGACAACCGCTTTGGTATGAATTTTTCCTTTTAATAAATTCAATAAAATCACGTCAACTAATTGTATCTCACGATACTTTGGCAATATAGGAAAGCGCGGCTGCACTTATTGAGTTTTTACTGAACTTGATTTAATTTTAAGAAATGGAACAATAGTGAGGCAGTTCTGCGTTGAAGGAGGAAAAAATGAAATAATAAATTTAAAACTTAATAAAACGAATAGAATCTTAAAATAACTGATGTATACTTGAATGCAAATTAAATAAATTAGCATTGAATAGCACTGAATAACTTTGAATGGCATTAAATTGAAAAAATTCAAACCTGACATAATGAAAAGTTCTCTGTGAAATGGGAGCCAGAATTGGCCTTCAAGTGCTAATATGTGAGGTATTATACCAGGAAATACTTGAGAAAAATTAGTTCCCTCAGTACCGAAATTGCCGAAAGAAGAGGCGCACATTATTCCGTGCGGATGACAACCAAATATGTAATTTTTCTTCGGATCTATTTCTGCAGTTTTAACTAATTTTAAAGGGAAATAATTTGCGTAATGCCTCCAAATAGTCCATCTTCGAGCCCAGTAGCTTATTCTTCCGCCTGTTTTAACATTAAAACATTATATAGTTTTGATGAACACAAAGACAAGATAATCATTAATATACTATACTATAAATGTACAGAAATTATCTTTAAATCGAGAACATTTACAGTAAAACTGATCTTATTTTCTTTCTTTATTGATAAAGAAACACTCGATTTTGATTCATCTAATCCTAAAACTGAGACATTTAAGCAATTCTTTTACATAATAAGTATTATACTTCTATTACAGAATAAAATTATTTAAGCGCTCAGTAATTGTTGATTGAGTTTAGAATTTTTAATTTCCTTCTCGTTTCGGAACTGATTGAACACAACTCAGCTAGAAAGTGCTAAAACTCTTAGGCCCGTATGCACACTATGCACACTCACATTTAAACCTGGTTTAGCTTAAACTCGGTTTAAATTTCAATTGTGCCGTAGGGGTTTAAACCGAGTTTAAAGCTAAACCAGGTTTAAATGCGAGTGTGCATACGGGCCTTAGAGTTCAAAAGTTGTATAAAAACATTATTTATAAGAAATTTTTAAATATTTTATTCTCTTTTTTATCACTAAATTGTTATTCGTTGAATAGATTTCCTTAATTGAGGTGACCTTAGTGTTGCTTTTTCCGAATATTTTAGGTAAATAAGTAAAAGTGAAATATGATTTAATATCTGTATAATAATTAATGAATTGTTTATTTTCGGTGATGTTAAAAACAAAATATTCATTTAAGCTTAAAAATAAGGTTATATTTATCTTAAAAGTTAAGAAAAATTCTATGAAACACTTTTTTAATTGTTTACTTAGTTTCATGAGTTATTTGTTTGCCATTACGATCCCATTATAGTAACAAATGTCACCTTATTTCGGACTTTGAACGTGTTATAAAATATATAAATGAGATAAATAAATACATATTACATATTTGAAAGTTATACTATTAAGAAATGTAAGCTCAACATTAACAGAGAAGTTTGCAATGAAACGGAAAGCAAAAGTATTAGATGAAAAAGATATTAATTTAGTAGAGTATGATTCGAGAGACGAGACTTCTTTAATTTTACTATTAATAAATTACAATAATAATGATAATAAAACTCATTTATAGGACAATTTTAAAACTAATAAATTAAACGCATAATGTTCTTAAAATAGTTTTTTGGTTGTTTTTCTGAATTAGAGTAAAAATAAGTTCAATTAATTAGTTTGAAGCTTTAAATTCTTAAATGAGTCCTAACCTAACCCTAAATAACATACTTTAAGTATTGAACAGAATGTATTTGGAGCCGAGTCGAGAGTCACGACAATCGGAAAAATACTGCTCTAATAATAAATACTTAAAAACAAGTTTTTAAGGTTAAATTCTTTTTTATTTAGCTCTCGAAGTAATGATTTACAGAACTTGTTAACTGTTTGTATACTCTCTAACATAACACATAAACAGTGAAATAATTTTTAAAATCAAAATTATGACTGATTTATGACTGCACTGTTAGGCTATACATACCCTGATTGCATACATTGTGATCGTATACAAGCCAAGCGATATATAGCAATGTAATGAAGAAGTATTGTGTAAACAGCAAATAAATGAATACAAAAAGTGCCAAAATTCCAATTAATAAAAATTCACTGCTATAGTAAAAGACGGCCAGAGTTTGCAGTCGTCTTTCAATAGGTATTAAAAGCGGCGCGAATTCAATTCCGAGAAATTTTGCCATAACTCAGACTACTATAGAAATAAAATTATTTGATTGACTATTAATTCATAATTGATTTAATACAATGAAAACCATTTGAATGAATAATTGTTTAGAAAGGGATAAGTTTAACATACAGTTTAATGCATATATGTTAGAGTTGTTCTGATTATAAGTAACCTTCACATGTCTTAGTTTATGCCAATGGAGAAGTTAACCAATACTGTTAGACCTGACTCTAGATATCTGATAGGTATCGAGTACTTATGTGATATGCTTTCACTTAAATCAGGGCTTAAAGGAAGGCAATCACAAAATGGCATTCAATAGTCTTCTAACATAAAATAATTAATTTAAATATGAGATAAGATTAACAAAACACTGATATGACTTGCAATACAATTTCACTCTTTCTATTCCTTCCTTAGACTTTCTTTCATGCAATTTAAGTAAGTATTTGATACTTTTTCAAACATTACACAAATAAGTCATAATTACAAAATGTATATCGTATACCACCTTTCCATAAGTCAATAAAATCATTGAGTTTTATTTAGTTATTAAATGTTATCAAACATACAAATTTTAAAAATCATTGAATATATACATATCTCATAATATCTGTAACACAAACTGTAAATCTAAATATCAATTTGTTATTAAAGATATTCTTAATTATCTATATTAATAGCTTTTATTAAAGGCACTTATTTTAGCGAATTAGCACTCAATAGAATAACTATTGATAAAAAGGTAATATAAAGCAGATATAAAACGCTAAATAAATTCAATTATTTGATGTTAAAAAGAGGTGAACACAACATCATTTGGAAGCAAAATATTGAAAAATTTAGATTCAAACAAAACTGTTGTCAAATAAAGTGTAATATATTGTATCGTCTGAAACATGAATTGTGAGCAAAATTTTATGTTAATATATTGAGTCAAATAGAAAATTATTATTCATAAAACATTTAAAGTGTTCAAAGAGAGCAAACATAACTTCAATTATAATTTAAACCTAAGATTAAACAAATCACTGGTGAGAGAATTCATTACGAGTATTGGTGTCAATACATCAGAATAACTAAAAATATTATACAACAATATATATTTATTGCATTATTTAATTTGAGGAAATATCAGATCTCATGGTAGAATTCTTTATCACTTCCATCCATTGCGTGAATGTGTATTCACTCTCAGTTCGAAAAAAATATACGTGTGTTTTGAATTGCAGTTTAAACACATAGCTTTTGTTCATATTATCATTTTCTGAGGGAATACTAGCGATATATCCAATAACGGGAAGACTCGCCAGAGGAAAGTCATCCTAAATGGGTATAAAATTTGTTTTAATCGTTTATTAATATGCAGTACAGTTGATCCCGTTTATAGCGAACACCGCTTATAGTGAACGGTTTTAGCGGGACCAACCAGTTCACTATAAACGGGAAAGACTGCATGGCGCTTACGAACAAAAGACGTTATCAAACCTGATAAGACTTGTAGAAGAAAAGACAGAAATGCGTGAAAACGACCCAAAGCTTTTGCCAACCGCTACTGTTTTTGAATTTTCTGAGCAAATATCCACTCAAACAACTCTATATAAAAATATAATTAATATTAAACTAATGGAAGAAACAATTAAAAGGAAATGCTATGAAAGCAGGAATATCTATACTAACAGTAAGTGCTTGTCTATAATCGGCTGCACTTATACTACAATTTCTATGCCAACAGACGTGAGCCATTGTGTTTGATCTATAGTGAAGTTTATCGAAGTTTTCCACTTGTGAAACATTCTCAGACTTTTGAATCCATCGCTGACTGAGTGCGTTATCGATTTTGTCTAATAATTCGTTTGAAGACATTATTGTCGGTATAAATGGCAACATTTCATTGCCATTAATATGAGATAAATTGAGGGCAGTCTCTGTCAGATCTCGTAACCAAATACGTCTCTCTTCTTCAGAACTAAAATAAAAACTCAATTAAATGATATGCTATTTAAAAATATACTCGAATGCCATACTTGGCCGCCACCATCAATGCTCGTTCTCCTCCATATATTGTGAAACAAAAATTTATTCCTAATTTAGGTTCCGTTTCTTCAACCATTATATTGAGTAGAGGTAAGTGTCCGTGAACTTTAAACTGAAATTGTACTGAAGCCGAACGACTCGCGTATATCAATATATCTGAAAACTTTAAATAAATACAAAATTTATAAAATGGCAGAAAATTTATGACTTCAAACGAAATACCAGAAAAAATAGTCTTTGTTGATATCCCTTCTTTGATAATTTCAAAAGACATCCCTCGCGAACGAATCTCTGAAAATAAGTATTCAAAATAATTTTGATTAGCATTTCATTGAAATGAAATTCTTTTAAAGCAAAGGCTGGGATAGCACAGGGATAGTACAGTTGACTTTAGCGTTGGGTCAACTAATTGAGTCAAAAGTTTACTCAGTGACTGTGGGCTCGATTCTAACTTTGTGTCAAAAAGAGTTTATCCAATGCCTGCATAGACTAAAGCGGCCCAACTTAGTGTACTCTAGAACGGGCTGCAGATTAGTCAGAGATAATTCAGTGTTTTAAAGTCAATGTGATTCACACTATTATACCGTAACCTGACATAAACCGTTTTAATATCTTTGACTCGGAAGAGCGGTATATAAATATCTGATAAATGTATAATCACATGTTTAAAGCAAGTATTTAAAAAACTGATTAATAATTATATTTAATATTATTTATTGGGTTCCTTTCATGGTTCGGATTTTTCAAAAATAAACATTTATTTTAAGATTAAGTGAATTTAAAGTTTTAACTGTAATGTAAGAAATGAAAGGCAATGAAAGGCTTACCCGTCCTGATTGAACTATATTATCCATTCCTGTGATATCTCTTTGCAGTTCAATTAGAATCACTAAATTGATCTGTTTTTGGACAAAACATGATATATAAAAATGGTTTGATTTTTCAAAACATATTTTTACAAAAGATTACATACGAGAGAATTCAATGTTACGGAGTATTCGCCATTGAATTGGTTTAATTGTTCGATAACAACTATAAGATTCAAAAATTTTTTATTTATCATAAGAATTGCTAAGAATCTAGAAATAGCATTGACTTGCATTTAAATTTTCCGTATTCCAGGCTATTGTTGTCATGAAATCTTGAAAGTTCTGTTCAAAAAATGAAAGAAAAGACATAATTTTAGAGTTCATTTAAATATGATAATGAAATCTTAAATTAATTACTTTCTATGATTTGACAGTAATGTGTTATATGAAAAGCTGGTTTCAGAATGAATGAAGTGTAAGGCAAATAACATCCTTTTCTTGCTTCAAAATCACGACAAACGCGTTCAAAATCCTTATTGTGTCTAAAACTTGCATTAATTCTCTCCAAAATGAATGGAAGTCTTTCAATGAGTCTCTCGTATAACTGTTAGTAAACGACAAAACAATACAAACATTTGAATTAATTGAAATGAATTGCACTCTTACGGGCAACCACTGTATTATGTCTTTTAGTATGTCTCCAATGGTTCGATTTGTTTGAAGCGCTGACTTTCCTTCCCTATAAGTATTTTTGTTTTAAAGAATTAGAACCTGCTTTGGAACAAATATATAATAATTACCATATAATCAAAACGTGTTCTATTTGTTGCAAAAAATTTTGGTGTATTTCAAGCAGAGGCTCAGTCGCAGAGAAAAGAAGTGAAAGCATTTCTGTAGGTCTTGTCGTTTCTTTACTGACGTCGTCTTTAAACCACTAATTATATGATTTATTTTTTAATAAATTATAAAAATAATAGAATATACAAACTATTGACTGACCGTATTTATGAGTTCGATGTCTTTTTTATATGTGCGCTCAGACATCACCAGCTCTCTGAAGACATAGTATTCTT
Source organism: Nanhermannia nana (assembly GCA_033996565.1). Taxonomy (NCBI): domain Eukaryota; kingdom Metazoa; phylum Arthropoda; class Arachnida; order Sarcoptiformes; family Nanhermanniidae; genus Nanhermannia; species Nanhermannia nana. The sequence goes on from JAUJYT010001664.1 coordinate 7,169, forward strand.
TATCCATACGAAGTTTCTTCAATCAAAACGGTATTGTATTAACAAAAAATTTTTAATTTCGAAAGAAATCAAAACTTACAGCTCTTCTGTGATCTCTATCTAATGTCGATTCAATTTTAATGTTTTGATTGTCAATTGATAACGAGGGCTGAGATAACTTAGTTAGTTGTGAGCTTATTCTAGAGCCAGTAGTATTGGACATTTGTTCAGAATTCCAGAGATTATTGAGTGACATATCATTCATGTTGAGCGCAATATTACTGAGATCTGTAATAAGTATATTGAAAATCAAATCTCTAAAAGTTAAGAAATCTATTGTTTAATTATGTACTAAACGCAGCTCAAAGAAAATAAACTCATGGAAATGTTAGTAATTTTAACAAATTTTAACTTTTAATTTTGTTCTCATTTTGCTTAAATATATCAAATTTAACAGAATTATTCGGTTGTATGACTTTTATATACTCAACGATAACTTTGATATAGAATTAGTTTTAAATTCTCGAAAAATAAGCTCAAATATATTCAATACATGAAAGGAGTCATAAAAGGAGAGATACATAGAAAAGCAAAGAAAATACATTAATAAGAATTTATTAGAATTGGTTTAAGTGCAATAATCCTAACATAATAAAAGATTAACAGCTTTTATAAATAAAATATGAATAGCAACAAGTTTATTAACAAGAATGTACAGTAAAGTATGATTGACAACAGTACCTGTATTTGTAATTCTAAGAGTTTAATGAGTGTTTGAGTAAAATTAGAATACATTAGTGTTAATAAATATTAAACCCTTTTAACCTCATTGTGTGATTAGTTACAGAAATAGTTAATAAGTGAAACATTAGAGCAAACGTTATTTCACAGAAAAGAAAGCCTAAGAAACACTATAACAAGCAGTGAGAGACGAAAAAGTTAATAGACTGCAAGAGGATTAATAAACAATTCACTTAAAGGACCCTTTGAGAGCATCATTTGTTAGCTTTGTTTATCAAAGTCATCGGGAAAATGTTTGCTTAAGTTATTCTCAATTATAAAGTTCTGCAAATTATTAGATAATGAGTCGCACAATATTTCATTTGATGAAATACTTGTGTCAAACTCTTGTTTGGAAAGTTCAATGATATGGCGATCGAAATCATCGGGAAAATGTTCGTTCAAATAATTTTTAAGAATTTCGTCAGAAATAAGAGATCGTTTAGAAATAACCGATTCCTCCGAAGGTTTTGAATCAGCAAAATATTTATCGAAATATTTATCGAATTCATTTTGTTGATTCATTTGAGTATTTTCTATATTTTGAGGACTAAGTAGAAAACTATCTAATATAGTATGTGATTCATTATTAACAATGAGTTTATTTAAATTGGGAATAAAATGATTGGACTCGTGTTCAAAAGTGATTTGTTCGTTGTTTGTTTCATAATTTCTATTGTTTTCTATATTCTTCAAACTATTGATTGATTTTTTAGAGCTTTTATCGATATCCATACGATATGAGGAAATATTATCTAAAAAGGCTTGAGAGTCGTCTTGCAAAGTGTCGTCTCGGGACGAATAACTTTCAAGACTTGGCAAACTATCCAATGACACAAAATGTAATTGATTTGAATTTTTTCTATTATTACTATAATCAACGAATCTGTTCGCGCGCGCGAATAGTCTTTGACAAGAATCAAACTCTTTGAGACTCATTTTGCTTCTCATTCTGGGGGCAGAGACTGCTCTTCGCCTTTTTTCGCTCTTTTTATCTTTATTTGATTCATGTTTTACTTTACGTCTGTGCAGAATATATTCTATTTCTTCATTGACAGACTTTGAAGAATCTGATAAAATATTTTGTTTGGTGAGCTCTGATTTGTTATCAATCAAGGAATCACTTTTATCTGTTTGTGTTAGTGTTTCTTCAACTTTTCCAAAACAATTTATTAAATTTTCAACAAATTGAGAATCATTTGCAACTAATTCACTAACTATACGATTATCACTTTGTTGTGATTTATTAGAAACACTTTTTGTATCTTTATCTATAAGGTAAGAATCATTTGATATGTCATCGGCCTCAATGTCAATCAGATCTGGACTCACAAATCCTTCATGACTAGCAAACCGAGAAGAATCCCAACCTGAAGGCTTATGCTCTTTCACTGAAGGACTCGGCGGTGTCTCAGGAAATACAGTTTCTTTATGCGATCGACAACTGTTTTCTTGAGCAGACTTTGGTCTCTCTTCAGACATTTCTTCATAGCTCTCACTGTTTGGAACGATTCCAATAGAGAGTTGAGGAGTGCTGACGGGCAGCAGAGGTTGAATAGACACAGAAGATCCAGCCATGCCTTGAATTCTTTGATTATTCGATGTTGAAGTTCTCAAACTATTAGATCTCATATTATGAATGATTACATATTGATCGAAATCATATCGTATTTAAAGTTTAAACATTCAATACGTTTGGAATGAGTTTCGAAACAATTCGAAGAATGCTTTAATTCTGTTTTGAAATTAAATGTTTGAAAATGGGATCAATTTTGAGAAAGAAATTTTATTTGTTAGGAGACGACAAATATCCGTTTTTCAAAACTAATATTAGTTCTGCAGTTGTTTTGAAAGACTTTAAGACCTATTATATGAACGAAAGTCAAAATAATTTATTAAATATTACAGAGAAATGTCAGCGAATTGAAAGTTTGTATTTAAACGAATGCTTTATTGACATCAAAACCATTAAATTCATAGCAGAAAACTTTCATCACTTAAAGTCTCTATTTTATTGATAATACTTTTGATGAATTTACTATTGATTTTGTGAAACGTATGGCAGAACTCCTTTCACACAAAATAACTTATTTCTCAACTAATAATCTATTATTCACTCGAGAGATAACTGAAAGCGAATTCACTGCTAATCAATATTTAATCCAGAATTTGACAAAACTTCAAAAGTTGAAGATCTATATCAAAAATACGAGTAAAATAAGGCTTTTCTTCGAATGTTTGCCGCAATCAATACGAGAATTATTTATATTCACTGAAGAATATCCTAAAACTCCAGAATATACAGAATTTAAATCAATAATAGCGTTAATTAATGGCAACGGAAGAAATGTGGTTACACTTGATATCGCAGATTATCTCATATCAGATCAGAGCTTAAATATGATTAATAACAGATTGAATTTGAATAAACTTTTTAGTTTCCTGTTATTCACTGTCGTCGAGGACTATCACAAAATTAGCTAAAAGGCAAACAAATATAAAAAGCTTAAGATTCTATTGTAGTGTATTTCAGAGTTTTGAAAATTATGAAACTGAAAATGTTTTCGTCAAAGTTCGAGTACTTGTTCTCCATAATTGTAGGCTCACTTCAGTAATGTTTGAAAACTTATTACAAGTGTTTCCTAGCATTAAAACATTGGGTTTGGTTCACTTTATCGACAACAAAGGCCGCATACTTTTTAATTTTCTTGTTAATTAAGTCTGATTTGAATGAAATTAGAAGCGATTTATATGTAATTTAGACCGAGGATTCCGAATATAAGAGATTTTTACTTAAATCATATATATTTTTATATATTTGGCTTTAATTTGGCTTTAATTTTTACATAGAAATTTTTTAATTCTATTAATATCTTAAAAACTATTGAATTAAGATAAAAAATCTCTATC
>JAUJYT010001665.1:0-10837 GCA_033996565.1 Nanhermannia nana
TTCAGTTGACCAACTTTTTCATCGAGCGTCATTAGCTTCATTACAGAATCTACACGCTGCGCCACAGTTTTTCGTTGCGCAAATAATGAGAAGGATAAGAGGAAGCAGGGAATAAAAATTATTTTCTTCATTGGTTTTAGTTTGGAACGCTGATTTTCATGATAGTCATGATTTGCGCAGAAATAAAAGATAATTTATTTTGATTACATATCATGTATAAAAAAGCCACAGATTAACAGATTAAAAATATTGAATTTAATCTGTTAATCTATGGCTAACACGATAACCAATTATTCTTACATTTATAAAAAATATTATCCCCGATAGTAAGGAATATATAGATCTATATATATGGAGCAATTTTTTGATTGAATTGAATTTCATTTCGTGTCCAGAAACTGTCTCCGGTTGTCTGTCCATGCAATACATTGCGTGATTCTGTGCTCAGTCTTATATAGAATAAAGTCTTATAAAAGAATATGCTATTTCTTCCAATACTAGCTTATCTTTTTCTATCTCTATATACACTTTCTCTTAGATTTGGTCTATGCGTGTGGACACATATACCTTTGTCTCTGCTTTTCTCTGTCCCTTTCTCTCTGTGTCTCAGTTGTCTCTGACTGTCTCAATATCTCAGCAAAAAGGATACATTATTTTTGTTCTCTTACTGCTCGCGTGAATCATTGATGAAAAGTTTGCTTATAATGTATTGTCTTCAATGTCTCAAATATTGCAATTCATTGTGTTTGTCCATAAGTTACAAAATGTAATATAGATTCTTATATCATTCTATACAGTAGATCTTCACTTAATCCACATTCTGTAGTCGATAAACATGTATATTCTGTAGTCGACTTATGGCTCGAATTGCCTAAAACTCTTTCACTAACTTATTTATATTAAATTTTTTTTTATTATTTTTAAAATTACTTTTACTTCATAAGAACTAATTCAAAGCAAGGCTATTCTTAATTAATTTTTAAAATGTGAGCCTAGAAAGAGATCAATATCTCAAAGATTAAATTCATTTTCCGAATCAAATCTTGTCTACAAAATGAGACTGAAATATAAAAGAGAAAAGAGCACTGAAAGATACTATGGATAGTACAGTATAAGCGACAGTACAGTACAGCAAATATACCTTTAAATCCTATTGAAAACTGACAATAGACTGAGTGCATGCTCTATCGAACACCCATTATTTGCACAAATTGTAATTAATTTTTATTATTCATATGACTTTACTCTATTATATTATCCATTGATATATTGCAGTATTCGTGTTCAGCCAAAGGATGGTCAGACCAAATCAAATCCATCTAAAAGACATAGAGAGCGTCTTAATTCTGAGCTCGATATGTTAGCCAGTCTTCTCCCATTCGAACAAAGTGTTCTCTCCAAACTCGATAAACTTTCAATACTCCGATTAAGTGTTTCTTACTTGAGGACAAAGAGCTACTTTCAAGGTAAGCATAATTTAATTAATTAAGCATCAAAACTATCATTTAAATTGGGAAAAAGCAACTAAACTGTAGTAAACATTTAACTCAACTCTTGTAAACATTTAACTCAACTCTAGTAAACATTTTTTAACTGAATTTAATTAAACCTAAAGCTAGTGGTGATACACAAGAGATATAATTTTGATGAGATGTTTCTGCAGTCTTATAAATCTTAAAAGTTGAAAAGTCACTAAAATGTTGAATTGCTTTGAGTCGGTATACGATTCATGTCCGAAAAGGTCGTTTAACTTAAAAGAGCAGTTACGCTATTATGAGCCCCAGTTTTTAAAAGTAAAAATTATTAGACATGACTCCTCTTTTTTATTGAGCAGACAGAATTATGATTATATCCTATGTAACAAATCTGGTTTAGTATTTTAAATCGTGAAATCACTGAAAAACTTGCCCAATGCTTATGAGCCATTCGAGTAACTTATAAACTATTTGCACTGTATTGGGTTATATAGTAGTATATAGAAGTGTACCTTAGCTTAACTGATGATCACAACTTCATTCTTGTACTTCATCTTCTACTACTACTACTAATTCAAGTTAAGAGAAACTAAAACTTTTCATTATATGACCCTTAAAATTATTGTTTACAATGTTGTTCGACCACATCATTAGATATAAGATATCTCATAATTTTATTTATGAATCATGAGCTCAACTTGTTTTCTATATATATTATTTTCTGTAGATTTTTATTTTTAGCACTGCTTTTATTTAAGAGAATTTCTATCTTTCGACCACCCATTGAGGGCCTCTTACCAGCAAAGATACAAATAATTAGTTACTAAATTAGTTTTCTCTAATTGTGGTTTAAGTTAAAAGACTTATTATTATTATTAGACTTTATTGAGATTCCGATATTTGTTTTCTTATTTTATAATAATGAGAAAGTTGTGTTTCATTTAATTCTTCTCTACTTTTTTAAACTAATGGAAAGAATAAAAATATTTTGCCAGAAATTAGTATTTCACTGAAGCGTTTCTCACGGATATGAGAGTTTATGACTAACGAGAAGAATAACTCAAATTAACCTTTAATTATTCGTATGTAAGTTCACATTAAGGGTTCAGAAAAAATAGTAAAAATATTGTCCAAATTATGATTATTCTCATAACTGAGCGCTCTCTTAAACTTGAAATTGTCAACTGCTCAGAAATATGCATTGTTTAAGTTAATGATCCGACTGAACAGAACCGACTGAACAGAATCTCTAATTGAGGAATTAAAGCGCACGGCTGTAAAAAGGAATATTAATTGTTGCGTGCCTGCGATCAGCGGCTAAATTATTTTATTTTCGTGTGTGTTGTGAATCTGTATGTGCCAAAAAAGTAAAAAAGCTAACGCTCACTGTTTAGGCCGAACTTTGGTAGTGTTAAGTGAATGTTGTACTTATGAATGTCGCGTGTGTTCGGTTTTCAAGTAAACATTTAGTGTTATAAAACGCCTCTTTTCTACTCGCACATCACCGCACATAAAGTATCCAAAACTATTCATCTAACAAAATACTGGCAATATATGTCTGTATATGTCTGTATATGTCTGTATAATACAAAATTGTTTGTATTTTTGGAATCCATAGCTGTCTAATACTGGTATGCAATCAGACTATCGAGAGACTTTTAAGAATCATAGGCTTTTGCATCTGTTTCTTTGTTTTCATTGCTTTAAAATCGCGAATAATGTTCTTTTGGGTTCATTTTCATATGACTTACTGTATGTTTCTTTTACTTTTGTCTTTTCAACACTACTTTTGCTGATAGTTTTAAGTAGAATTCATGTCACGTATAATTCTTACTTAAGTATTTATGGTTGCAATACCTTAGATACCTATGCTATACCTATTATAAACAGTATTATTCATTCCACTTAATTGTGCACCAAATTTGGTATAAACCAAAACGGAAATGAGTTTATGATGAATAAAAAAAGTAGAAGTGAATCACTTTTTCACACAATCTTAAATCTTAAAGGGGTTAAAAACACATTTTTCATTTATTATTGTCATTTCAAGTTTACAAAAGCAAATAAAATAGTAAAAACATACTAAACATAAATAGACACCACTATTAATCATGAAAACTATTGTTATTATATAATAATATATTAGCCTTAAGCTATCTCTGACATTAAATTATGTCCAAAAATTATATTTATTTATTAAAATAACAGAAACAATTGGCATAATTTTTATGACAATAAAATTTGCAAAATTCTCATTAACATTATTATTTTTGATAATAACAAAGTTTGAAAACTATTAACTAAACTTAGGACTTGAAAAATATTTTTGTTATTTGTTTATTTAAAAAAATTCTTCTCATTGGAAAACTAATTGAAAATAATCTGTCAGTCAAGTCACACTTGAAACTCTTATTGGGCTCTTATCGACATACCATAACGCGATGTGTCAAATGAATTTTGTCAAATTTTAAAACAAAAATCATGTTCGCAAATATTATGATAAAGCATGGGTGAAAAAATTATTTGCCAAACTAGTACTAAATCTTCAGAAATGAAAAATTACAGTAAGATATTTGCAAAGCAGGTGCAACTCATGGATGTAAATATTATAGTTTACAGGTTTGTTCTCAATTATTCTCTTTTGATTCATCAGATTTAAGTTTTTCTTCAATGGTTTCGACATAAAAATTAATGAGTGCTTTAATAGAGGAAAATGATAACAATTGTAATAAATATTTATAAATCATAACATTAATTGATAGGAATTCCCTATCGCTAAGACTTATCTGAAGTTATAACTGCTTACCAATGATTTGATATAATAAACGATAACATGGTTTAGAATGACTTTAAAAATTAAGATTTTCGGACAAATTTAGAAATGTATGTTAGTATTCGTGCAGTTAAGTAACCATTAGTGAATTTCTTTATTGAAAGAACTCTTAAGCTGTATGAAAATTATATTTATTAAGTGTGTTGGAGTCAGTCATGAATAGTAGTGCTTAACTTGTATTTCATAAAACTTCTAACTTAAAGACCTTTGAATTATAATTAATTGGAAATCATGTGAAATACATACACGAAACAGTCATTATTGTTTCAAATCATAGCAATAGCAATGATATCAATTTTTATTATCTTCTTCTACATAAACCACCGGTCGGTTCAATGCAATTGCTCTCATTTTGGGTAAAACAAAATAAGACAAAGTCTTTGTGTTTGTGAGACAGACAAACAGACAGACAGACAGACAGACAGACAGACAGACAGACAGAGAGAGAGAGAGAGAGAGAGAGAGAGAGAGAGAGAGAGAGAGAGAGATCTATTATTTGGATAATAATTATGAGCTGTCAGAAGAAAAGCTAAATTTTGCAAATTAAGAACAAATAAATAAAAGAAGTTTAAATTCATTTGATGATGAGTTCTCTGATGGAGGTCTTTGCTCAACACACATGTCTGATATTATTTCACTTTGAACTGAAGCCAAACCCTCTTATTTAATCGAAAAAAATCAGATTAATTTTCATGAGAACGCTTTGTAAATAATAAGTGGCTAAACTATATTTATTTGATACTCAATGTTGACATTCATAATGCAAATTCTCCAATAATTTAAAGCATATTATTTTGCATATGAAGATGGATTGCTATTAAATTTCTTCTTAATAATGAAAATCCAATGTACAACGTATGCAATCAATGCCAATACGTGTGATTAATTTTATGCATATCATGAAAGTAATATTTGGTAATAAATATATAGCGCTGTATTCTTAGAAAATTTTACACTATTTTCTGATACATAATAATAATAGACTGCAATATTCTGCTCTGTCTGACTTTCTCTCTCTCTCTCTCTCTCTCTCGCTCTCTCGCTCTCTCGCTCTCTCTGACGGGCTAACTGTCTGTCTGTCTGTCTGTCTGTCCTCTCTCACACTCACTCAAAAGTTGGTGCAATAGTGAATACCTGGTCTGATAGCATTAACAACGAATGCTATTTTGGTTGAGTGCCAGTGGCGTGACCCTCAACTCAGTTTAGTCATCAATCATTATGCTTGACAGTGGTAACGATAACCCAGCGACGTTCATAACGACCGTGATTTTCATGCAAAAAATACTTTCTCCCGTTGATGTCATTCATGTATAATTAGTCGACTGCCACACTTGTAGATAGAGTATGAATATGAGAGAGAATGAGAGCTGGTATAAGAGAAAATAGCCTTAAAAATTACACATAAAAGACTGAGCTTGAAATGAGATTTAAATTTTTAGCTTTGCAAAGGTATACAAACTATGATGTATGCTATCATACTATGATGGGAGAAGTGATCAGATATACATTAAGGCTATTCACTTGAGTTGAACTTTTGATGTTTTTTAGGCCATTAAATATCTGTAAATATCAAGGGATGAATGCATTCAAGTTTTCTTTTTTGTTGCCAACAAACAACTGTATATTACCACCACTTTTATTATTACTGTTAACTTGTATTTCTTAGTAAATTATTGCATACATTAATATTAGAATAAATTAAGAAATATTTTCTTCCCATTATATAATGTTTTATACTTCAGTTGTTTGCACTCATGGGTTTGGATCATTGCTTTTAAGTTGTCTGCAGTATAATAATTAGTTTGCAGAATAACATATTACATCACTTTATGAATGTTTCATGAACTGCACTTTCTTTTTCATACTCGCTTTCACTGTATTTGCTTTAGATATAGCTCAAAGTTTTTCAAGTGATGAGAGAAAGAACGCGCGCTTACAATGAAAGACTACCTTATTATAAGACTATACTTTATTATAAGACTATAGTATTATATTCATTATTGTGAAATAGAATCAGTTCAAAGTTCATTGTTAGTAGCGTTCAAAGGGCCCAAACAGTTATCAAATATTTTCATCATCATTAAAGCTTTAATGTTAAGCTTAGAGTACAAATTAAGATTGATCATTAAAATTCATTATATAATAGATATAAAGAGTATAATATGAACGCTCTATTGATCAATCAATGCTATCAAATGAATATGGCTTTCGTGAAACAAATTGAATGAGAGACAAAAATACTAAATAAAGAGAAAAGTATAACTTTGTCAATGCTGTATAAAAGTTAGTGTTTCAATTGTTTCTTCAGTGAGACCCACCCTCTCTCTAGTGCTATTGTATAGAATCGTACATTTTATGTATGTATAACACGTTCGGAGTACAGAGCTTTATGAATGTCATTGTTTTATTTGAAATGCCATACATAATAACTGCTCTTATTAGAGCTAACCTTATAATATGTTGTCCCACTACAATTGCAGCTAATTATAAAAGCAAAATGTAGTTTAGCAATGCCTTAGTTCACACTTAACATTACATCATAGAGAGGAGAGATAGAGAGACTCCAGTAATTGCAATATAATTTATTGTAGTGACTGATATATTAAGTTTTAATAGTGAAAGCGCTGTTATTTTATTTATACACTTATAGGCGGATCTTTTTTGCTCAGTTTATATTACATAGTCTTGAGCTCATCCACTATTTTGCAAAAGGTAATGAATGGTACAAATATCGAACTAAAAAAATAAAAAAAGGTAAAGTGAAAGTTTTGTGACTCGTACACTTTGGATGCATGGCTACGCACGGATGAACCGTAAATGGACAATAACGCAGTTCACGTATTAAAAAATCCATTTCACTGCCATGTATTATATGTACGTATTATGCGTATTATGAGAGAATATTCGCTCATCTCCTAATTTATGTGATCTCTGTCTTTCTGTCCGTCTCTTTTTCTCTCTGCCTGTGTCTCTGTCTCTGTCCTTCTCTCTGTCTGTCTGCTCTTCTCTCTGTCACACACACACACACACACACACACACACACACACAGAGAGAGAGAGAGAGAGAGAGAGAATGAGAGAGAGAGAGAGAGAGAATGAGAGAGAGAGGGAGAGAATGTCCAAAACGCATCTGCTCTATAAAAGGCGTGGTCGTGAGGAGGTGTTCCGCACTCGATTTCCTTCGGGTGCATTGCTCTGATAGCATCACTCATAGCGCACTAGTAATTCACCAGATTGTAGTCTCCATCATCTCATTGATTGTTGTGCCACACCATACAGTACTTACCATACTTACCATACTTACCATTTTCCCCACACTAAACATCATCAGCGGTTTGATAGCAAATTGATCGCAGTTTGAAAAAAGAAATTTAGTCAAACAAATCTCTAATATAATGTACTGTACTGTATATGCGCACAAAAATTGGATAATCACTGATTTCTAACCTAACCGTACCATTTAGTTATATTAGTTTTGCTTCAATGAGAAGCACAAACATGTGCTTTATAGTTATGCAAATCCTTTAAGTGTATTCTTATTCATATGCGTTTAGAGAAGTTTTAATAACAGACCAGAAAATTATTTTACTCATAAAACTAAAACAATTAAAGTTTTTAAATAGATTACAAGACATCTGAAACAATTTAAATATCATAAGTATATCAATTAAAATATATGTTTTTGTGGCTTTTACGGAAACATACAAATTATGATATTTAGTATGTGTTTCACAGCATAAATTCTCACGCATACAACATTCAAATAATGTGCAGCATATCTATTAAGCCTATTTCAAACTAACATCGTATGACTTTTTACAAGCAATTTCATTATAGTTGTGCGAAAATCATTTGAATTAAGCGGACATGAAAAAGAAATAATAATATAATATTTGTTGCGCGACTGATAGTCAATGTTAATGATTGAGTAGGGATGAGACTGATCTCGTGCTGATTACAATGATTTGAGTCAAAAAGTAGCAATTGGACGCTATTTGATGTAATAATTCCTACAAAATGTTTTTGTCACGTAAAGTGGTATAGTAGTCACGCCACGCACAAAATCATTTTTATCCGTCAAGTATTACACTTTCTGTTTGGACATTACATTCTGGTATATACACATTACATACTGCTGTAGCACCCTTTATGATTCACTCTAAAAATTATATTACATATTGTATGTAAGTTTTATATATAGATTAAAGCACATCATAACAGAACACGCAATTGTATTCTATAAGTACATCGCTGTATCTGTCCTGCTATAGATATGTCTGCTCTACACATAACCATTTGCCAATACTAGTAAAGGTTAGTCATATCATGCTTTTGGACTATTTCTAAATCATTTTTTCCACGCAAATTGTTAACTAAATAACAATAGTAAAGCTCTTTTTTATTGTCAATTATTTTCATTGTATTAAATTGTTTTAAATATAATAATGAAATCCTATTTTTGATTCCAGTATTTCGATTCAATTCTTTTTATAGAATATCATTGACATTAAACACAAATAAATTTTAATTAGATATCGATTAGTATTGTGTTTAAAGTAAATAATTTTAACATTGATTGAAACCCCCATTTTTTTACCACAATCAAAAACTTGTTATTTTAAACGCTCAAATGTATCAAAAAAAATTGTAATTTGATTCCAAAATATGCACTATTTTTTAATTAAATCAGTTCTAATGATATGCTTTTATCTGTTCAGAGGTTATGTAGGGTTTCGTATTCTTATATTCGTTATAGAAAGACATTTCTTAACTATATTTTTACACTTTTATGGTTTTAAAAGAAAAATAAACTTTATATCAACTAAATTACAAATTATTTGCATAACTATTTCATTTTAAAACAATTTTTTACATTATATAATATAAGTTAAATGAATAGAAAAAGTTTAAATTTAGTTATTTTTTGACTTTTTTGCTATGTTTTGATCTCTTAATCTTAAATATTCGTAAAATAGTAAATGATTAATCGGAATAGCGTTATAATTTGTTTTATAGCATTAAATTTTTATGAAGTCAGACCTTTTGGCTTATTTTGAAAACTGATTTCAGTTAGATTTCAGTTAACGAAGAATTTGCAATAAAGACCACCTTAAGGGTGTTTCTATACATTACAAATATTCGTTGGACAGATCAAAGAATATTCTCAGAGTTGAACTGTACAGCTGACCATTTATTCTAATAAGCGATCATAGATTCTATTTAATGCATAAATTGTAGAACACCTTAAAGCTGTATTTCAAGTAATACGTGAATTGAATTCTATACAAAAAAAAATTTTTTTAATCGAGTTCTTTCCAGAAGAAACTCTGCAAATTCTGTTATCACTTTTATAGTCAACTGTAAACTGTATTATTATATATAATATAAAGTTAAGTTTAACATAGCTTTTCTCAATTTTATTGAATGTAATTAATGAATGCAGTCATTTGAATGAACTGTAAGAGACTTCGTGAGAAAACTTAATGTTATATTAATCTAAACTAAAGAAAATATCACATACTCTGTATAAGCAATCCTAACATCTACTTATAATTAATTAATGGTTGATTTGAGTGTCAAAACGAGATATAGCTCTTTATCCAAATGCTACAGAAACTCTTATTTTTCTTTTATTTCTTGATTTTCAGACAAAAATTTGAACTTATTTTTGAAACAAAGTTTAAAAGTGAAAGAGTGTACAAAAGTGTACAGTATTATGAAAAACGAGATTCAAATGCAAATACAGGTAGTACTAAAACTACTTTAAATAATTCAACACTTGGAATGCAATGAATGCAACACTCATTCATTCTTTATTATTTTAATTCATTTAATGTTAATTTTAAGCTAATTTCAAGCTTTGAACCGATCCATATGACACCTAAAATATTTTTCAACAATTTTCAATTTTACGCAATCGATATTATCAAATGGTTTTCTATTTTATAAGCAATAAAATATATAATAATTTTTCACGAAAATTGCATTCTGTGTCTAACATTATATTTATTAATTAATTTTTATTCACATATCTATTAAAAATGATAGCAAACAGTAAAACCTAATTATCTTAAGAATTATTGTATAAAACTTAAGATTTCTAGAAAATTCAAATTTAAAGATAGAATTATATGAGACGGTAGTATTGGTAATCGTTTTTTATTACAAGGTCTTATAGCAAATTGTTACTTCGGTCTATATCTTTGCTATGATATACAGAACAGGTATATTATATTAATTTAACGAAATCTCATATATAGTATAGTTTTTAGTTTAATAAATCTCTAAAAGTTAGTTTATTCAGCAAATTAACAATTGTGAGACTTTTTACTTGTTTACACAGATTTATTAGATCTCACCTTATTTGGAGAGGAATGAGATATGACTGACAAGAACTTTTGGATTACTTGATAGGCATTAATTTGCTTTCCAAATAATCAATAAACATATTTTGAATTACAGTATTGTTAACACTGTAATGCTATACAACCATTAATATAAACAAACTTTCAGTTTTCTTTTCGTATTT